>JACEGQ020000234.1:0-41291 GCA_015852605.2 Populus deltoides | reverse complement strand
ATTTTCTTTTCGACTTTATCTTTCAATATTGAGTTGGTTAAAAATTGAATTTCATTATTTTTTTATTTACATTCTATAGGGTTATCCTGATTTTTGACCCGGGTCACGAATTTGACAGATTGATTATATTTATTTTTTTGTTATTTTTTAAATGAATTTCATATTTTTTTTAAATTTATTTTCTAGAAGGTTATCCTAATATCATGACTCGGATCACAAGTTTGGCAAGATGACTTTGATTTACTCGATTTATTTTTTTCAAGTTCTTTTTTAATTGAGTATAGGTATTTTTTTTTCAATTCCACCCTCCAACAACTCAATTTTTTTTTATTTAGTTTTTTTTAACTTCATAATTTAATATTAAGTTGTTTAAAAATTGAACTTCATGATTTGTTCAATGAGTTTTATGTAGAGTTAGTTCATTCTCATGGATCTATTTATTTTTTCTCGATTTTAACTTTTAATATTGAATCTATTAAAAATAAAGTCTTGTAAGTTTTTTTACTTGTTTTTTATGAGGTTATCCTGATCTTATGACTCAGCTCTTGAATTTTAATGGATTAACCTGACTTGACTTTATTTAATTTTTTAATCCTTTTTTGAATGATAATTTTTTTACTTTTCTACATTTGGTTTATAGAAAACTAAGTTTCATATTTTTTTTTCTATTTGCTTTGTATGAGGTTATCTTAATCTCATGATCTAAGTTGTGAATTTAGTAGGTTAACCCGAGTAATTTATTTTTTCTTTTTTAATTTAATTTTTTTCTTCAATATTAGATTAATTAGAAATTAGACTTTATAATTTATCTTGATTTATTTTTTATAGAGTTATCACGGTCTCGTGATACGAGTTGTAAATTTGATAAGCTAACACAAATCGATCCAATATATCATCATTTCTGTATTTAAAAGTAAATAGTATTCGTTATATCCCCATATTAATATTAAAAAAAATTGTTCAATGCATATCATATTTTGAGTTAATAATTATTTATTTTATTAAAAATATATTAGCAACTCTTTAATATTTTTTTATATTAAAAAAATAATTAATATAACCTGCACTGCTGCATGGGAGATTGATCTAGCAACAAAAGCTAAAATAGGCTGGTGTTTTGTAGAGTGAAATCATTGCGGATATTGTGCAGTAGTGATCCTGTAATTTTCACCAACTTTTTTTCTCCCTCTTTTCTTTATTCTTGAGATGTGCCATGTTGCCTGCCATCAACTCCATTTAAACTAACTCGACGTGCTGTCATTTCCTGCTCGCCATTGTTCTTGAGATGATCCATGTCAGTTCTTTTTCTCTTTGTTTTTCTTCGTTTTTAAAAACTTTCTTTTCCTCACCGCTGCCTTGATCATGGTTAATCTGGTGTTCTGCTCTGCTTGGTGAACACCTGGCAAATTTGAACCTGTTTAGTTTCCTTTGCCTTGCTTTCACATAGAAACTTATGTAAAAACAGTGCTTTCAAACTTTCCCCCGTGAATTTTTGCCCCTTCTCCCCACCCCACCCCTCATATTATTGATGGCTTTCACAGAGACATGTCCTTGCTGCTAAACTTTTTCCTCGAGATTATGTGCTGACTAGGAGACGACAGCTCACAAACTTTTTTTCCAGTGTGGGTGCAATTTGCTTCTCATTTATATGCCTTTTGCAATCATTTGCTAACTGTTTTACTCTCCTTTCAGCTTATTTAAATGCAGGAGGGACTTGCTGTGCAAGGGTCGGATTGATTGTTTGTTTAGTTGAACGCAAGGATAAAAATAATAATTATTATTATTATAATTTTAAAATGTGATTTGAGGATAGATTCAATATAAGATTTGGATTAAGGTTAAAAGAGTTAATATAAAAATAAAAATAATTATTATTGTAATTGTTCAATCTATTATTGATTCAAAAACATCTAGAAAACATTCTAAAAATCTTAATAAACCTATACATAGCCACAAAAAATAGTTTAAAAAACCAAAATCAATCCAAAATCAAAATTATTTCCGCAATCAAATCTACCTTCCTGGGCAAGGAGAAGGAAAAAAACACTCAGGTAAAACTCATCTTATGAAATAGAACCTATTAACACCAAAATCGATTATTTTGATGGTCAAAATATTCATGGAAAATGAATTTCTCTATCTACACTAGAATTCATCGAACCTCTTTCTTTTCTAAAAAAAAAATTGAAAAATAAGTGAAATGAAGTTTGGTATTAAAACTGAATTTTAAAAAATCAAAGAATGAATTACTTAATAACTAAAAAGATAAGAGATTTCAAAAAAAATTATAAGACACAATTTATTTTACTTATAAGACATAATTTATTTTACCCATCTTTTACATGTTAGTTTTCTATTTTTCAATTTAATATTTTTTTTACAAAAAAATGTAATTAATTGTTAATTTAGGCTAAAAAATCTCAATTATATAAAAATAAAAATTTAAGATCAAATTAAAGTTTTTTTTAAAGTTTAATTATTGTAATTTATAATGATTTGTGAGAGAAAAAAAAAGTAAAATTGGTACAATTAAAACCCCCCGAGATTTGTGTTTGGCAATAATAATAATAATAATAATAATGAAAGCCCTTGTTTTTTTTTAAAAAATAAAAACTCACGCATTCAAATAACAAAAACAAAATTACACCTACAGTTTACCGATTCCCAGAGCCAGACCCCCAATCCAAATTATTAAAGGCCCAAAGCCAGGCCCAAAACCTCGAAGACGCGAACTATTATAAAATCCTCCCTTCCATCCAAGTTCCCACGGAAACACGCAGTGGCAGAACAGCGCAGGAGCGGAGCACGAGCACGAGCACGAGTACAGGCTTATCTTAGTCGTGAGAGAGACAGCCAAAGATGATTATCCCAGTTCGTTGTTTCACTTGCGGCAAGGTATTGACTTTTTTTAACTATTGCTTTATCTTATTTAACCACGAGGTGGCTTAATCTTTCGTTCTAGGGTTTTGTAGCTTATTTGATCCTTTGCCGAGATAGAAACGCAAAAGAAACCTTTTCCATTAAGAACATTTTTATATGCGGAGAAAATTCCTTCCCTAAATTTAACTGTTTGTTTTGATGAACAAAAAAAGGGGTTATTATTTAGTGGTTAATGCTGCGATGTTGCATTTAATGTTTCATGGAAGGTGATGTTTTGTTTGGGTTTTAGGTGATTGGGAACAAATGGGATACGTATCTTGATCTTCTCCAAGCTGATTACACTGAAGGGTGAGTAGTTACCCGTTATTTTTCTTTCATGTTGACTCTTATTAAATACTCGGGGAAGATGCAAAATTCAGAAATCAAATGCTGTTATTTTGGGTGTGGTTTATGAGATTTCTATAATATAAAGATTTTCAAATAATTCTGAGTTTCATCTAGTGATTTATGATGTGACTAGCACAAGAACTGCACAACAACTTTCCGAAATGCTTCCAACTGATAGTTTAACAGTCGTAATGGTAGTCATATGAAGTTGGATGCCAATTAATCAATTGAAACTCATAGATGACATGTCCAATCAAATCATATCTTGGCTCTTCATGCAGAGATGCTCTTGATGCGTTGGGGTTGGTTCGGTATTGCTGTAGAAGAATGCTCATGACTCATGTCGACCTTATTGAGAAGCTTCTGAACTACAATAGTAATTTCTCTCTCTTCTTTCCCCTACCTCTACCCTCTCATATGTGCTATGTGTGCGCGTGTTTTGTGGTCACACTGATGGGACTGTAATTATTTGGTTGAGATGGTAGGTATATAGGCATCACACAAACTTTCTTTGGAGTAGTAGACCATGCTAGATTAGCGAATTGTATTCCTCTGAAAATTAACCTTAAGCACTCTATCTTAAAGTGTTTGAGTCATAATTTGAAAGCTTTACGATTGTAACTAGCTGGATGTGGGGCTTTAATCTTGCTAAATGTCACAAATTGGTTGAAGTTTATATTATAGTAGCTGACACCAAGAGAATGGGACAGTACATTGGTTTACCACGCTGAATTTTAGCCAAATCACATGCCAGAACTCTATGCGCCCCTGAATTTTATCATTTGCGTACTTTTATTGTTGTTATCGCTGACAAATTCTCTCTTGCAGCTCTGGAGAAAAGTGAGGGCAGTTGAGAAGCTCACAAGATCGCTAGGGACCTGGAGCTGCTTTTTGTGACTCGTGGATGTATTTGAGGATGTGTGGTGAATATGGTGAAAGTAGACAAGAGGGGATGTTCAAATACTCTGTATAACGTTTTGTTACAACCTAGTCACTGTTTGAGACCCAATGTTTTGAGAAACTGCTTAATCATTTCAATGCCTGTTGTGCGATACTGTTGGCAATCTTTTTTGAAGATGTGATGCTATATATGATGATCAATATAGTCATGCTGCAACCTACCTGATAGAAGTGTAGGGTAGCCTTGCATGAATGTGGATGCTATTTGTCATACACTTAGGCAGGGAAACGGTTGTGCAGATTCCTTGCTAGCGGACGACATTTTGCAGCAACCTACTGCTGGGCTAAAGCAACTTCTGTTTGGTGAGTTTCAACATGGCATGAAAAGTCGAACTACCAAAGACACCATTACAGTTCCGAAGAACACCAAAACCAGCCGGTCCTGGATTCCCAATAGCACTAGCATCCACACTTAATTTAAATTTAATTTAAGAAACCCACGAGGAGATCCAACTGACTGACTAATCCTGACAGCCGACCAACCAAATTATCAGTTATAAGCTCAAAAGCCGAATCTCAATACACCAGAAGAGAGCTAGCATACTGCAATTGATTAACGACGGAGCGGACTTTCCCTAAATAATCTCCTCATGACGAAACTTCCAAATAACCCAGAGACAATAACAAAGGAGGCAGAATGCATGGACTTCAAAATTTAGAGAAGCCAATCGCACAAAAGAAGAGAGTCCAACACTACGCCCGCAAACAAGGCCTCCCAGCTAGCTGAGGAACAATCGCGGGGTATGTGGAGCTACATGATGACAACGATAACAAATATCAGAATCCTCGCAATATGCCAACGGAAACGAAGGTCACTACTCAGCAGTCGATCATAACAAACGAGTTACACAAAATACTTCATCTTTTCAGGAACTCTAAGTTTCCACAGCCTAATATTATTAGTAGCTGCAATAGTGAAACTGGTGTTATGAAAAAGCCAATTATGGTAGGCAGATTTAGAAGAAAACTCCCCATTAAGAGCAGGATCCCAAATCAGATTATCCACGCCCGAACAAAAATGAGAAATAGGAGTCCGAAGCACACTAAACTCCCAATCTCGAGAATAAGATCAGCCACTAAAAGATGAACATGCATCACTGTCACGAAGCTCAGGCACCATTTGGATAAGCACAACATCCATGCACCATTTATCAAGCCATATGGAGACATACTTCCTATTGCCAATCAGCCAGACGTTCTCATCCTTAAGCTTATGAAAGCCTTTAAGAATAGACTTCAAGACGTATGAAACTGAAGGAGAAACAATAGAATAACGCAGTCCATTACCCCTCAAGTACTTAGCTTGCAAAATAGAAGCCCATAATTTTGAAGAATTGGGGATTAAGTCTCAACTCAACTTTCCAAGTAATGCAATATTCTATGCTCATGCATGATCCCTTCGAATTAATTCCAAGAACATCATCTCGCCGACTACTGAGTAATACAATCCTAGCTTAGCAAAAAGAGATGCCACGATTATCCATCTCAGAAGACCAAATAAAAGATCTAACAATTTTGTTAATACCATCACAAATTGATTGAGGCAGCCATGCAGATGCATAGCATAAATAGGAATAGCTGACAAAGTGCTTCCCAGCCAAACTGACAAGTTTAGCCTTCCAAGAAGACAAAGTAGCTGAAATTCTCTCCAAAACATTACCAAAAGTGTTCTTAGTGACTCAAGAAAGCAACAAAGGAATGCCCAGATACTTCCATTGTATTGGAGAAATGACTTATATATCGAACTTGCTGACGTTTCCGACAAGATACAGAAGGGGCAGCATAAAACTTTGATTTACTTTCATTTATTTCTAACCAGAAGTTCTCCAAAAATCAACAAGAGTCATCTTGCCCACCTTAGCTTGGATATAGAGGCTTCAGTAAACAATAGAACATCATCTACAAATGACAAATGAGAGATAGTTGGGTCACTACGAGAACAACGAATCAGCTGCAATTCTTTAGAGTAACCTTTTTAGCAACAAGTAGAGATATTTCCTCCATACACGAGACAAAAGGATAAAAGGAGGGGGGATCCGACACAAACCTCGTTTAGGGAAAAATAGATAGGAACCCGTACTTTGTCATGAGTTGGATCGGTTTTTTTATAACATAAAAAAACAATATTTGGACATTGCAAATATATTTTAGAAAGAAAAAAATCAACATTCATTTAATTATATAAAATAAAAATCAATAATAATAGACGGACCAAATCTTTTTTTTAAAAAAATGTTAACAAAACCAAAAAAAATAGAATGCTTCTAAAAAAAGAAGAAGCATAAAGCTGAATTTCAAGATAATTCAATATTAAAAAATAAAATTAAAAAAAATAAAAAAATACCTCGAATCAACTTGAGCTAGTATGTTAAATTCATAACCTTAATTATGAAACTGAGCTGACTTCATAAAAAACAAATTAAAAAAATAATGAAAATCCCCAACAATCCAAATATAAAATGAAAAAAAAAAGAAGTCAACAACAAGAAGCCTGAAAAAATAAAACACCTGTAAATCTAGGTAAGACCACCAAATCTCGTGAGCAGGATCATGCAAATGGAATAACCTAATGGAAGGTAAAACGGGAAAAAGTGATAAAACGTAATTTTAAAAAGAACCCAATCTTGAAGAATAAAACCAAAAAAATAAAAATAAAAAAATGACCCAAAAAATGGCCGAGTTAACCGACCAAACTTGTTTTCTAGGTCACAAGATCGGGATAATATGATTGAAAAAATCCAAAGAAAATCATGAAGCCTATTTTTCAAAATAAACAATGTCGAATGATGAAATTGAAAAAACAATAAGTGCAAAAAAATGATATCAACCTGTGTTAACTTTTTAAATTTGTGACCCAAATAACTAAACTAGAAGCACCTCATCGGAAAAATCATGAAGCCCAATTCTCAATAAATTAAATATTGAAAGATAAAATTGAAAAAAAATCAATTGTATAAAAGGATTAAAAACAAAAAATAGTAATTACGAGAATAATAATCAAATGTGAAATAAAAAATAAATGAGAGGACAACTTAAAATTTTGAATTGAAAGGGGAAATTGAAAGAAAAAAATTAAATTCATAAAACAATCCAAAACAAATAATCAAAATCAAAAGAATGATGATCAAATTTAAAACAATAACAAATCACAATTATGGATCCAATAATCAAACTGAAAACAAATTGAGATTTGACAAAAAAACCCTAAACAAAAAATAGAAATAAAAAAAATAAGGATTAACATTGAAATATCAGCAAATAAGTGGACAACTCTGAAATCTTAAATGATAAGCGCAAATTTTGAGAGGAGAAGAGAGAAGAGAAAAAGAAAAAGAAATAGCCTTTAGTGACATATTATTGCCTAAAACACCACACACACCATCATGTAGAAAAAAGGTATTGCAATACTTCCAACACCATCACTGAAGCTAGTGTTTAGCCATCGGATGACGTCTTACGCATCAATTATATTTTAAAAATATTTAATTACCCCTCAATCAAATCTATTATAACAAAAACCAAGATAAAAATACAAAAATTATCTCTGAACACTAGTTAAATAAAATTTGCTTTCAAGGATAATCTAATTATTTTACCATATTTTGAAAATAAAAAAGACTAAAAAGCCTTTAGAAGCTAGCAAAATGAATTTTACTTTTAAGAATAATTAAATTATTTTACTATGTTAGGAATAAAAAAAGGGTCTTGGTCCCGATCAATTTGGTTGTGACATATAAACCCCATTAAAAAAACTATATTACCCTCCATAACAAGTTCAATGATTTTGTTTTAAAAAACAAAATGATTGTTTCACTTTTCTAACTCACATTGTCTATATCTTGGATTATAGTTAATTAGTAACCTTTTTTAGTATTTTTTTAATAGGAAAAAGTTTATGTTGAGGAAATTGTTTAGTAAAACCAATTACATATATTAACAAAATAATAAAAATATGAATATAAAATATTAATCAAAAGACAAGTATAGAGTATTTGCTTGTAAAATTGTAAAATTTCATTTATCAAAACCAAGATGAGAAAAAAAAGTCATTGCTATTGATTATAACTTTTGTCTTTAAAGCTAAATTGCATGTTTATAACTTGTTTCCTGGGATTTTAACAATAATACTTGGAAATATGGTTTTTAGACCCGGTCTGGTGGTCGGTCTAGGTTTTGGGTTCTGACTCGGTTATTGGGTTGTCCCGGTTAATTTATTTTTTTAAACTAAAACGATGTTGTTTTAATAAAATAAAAATAAAAATTAATAGGTTGCAACTAGATTTTTAACCGGATGTAGTGCTTGCTTAAATTTTATTTATACAACAATGAAACCTAAAGCTAAAGAAAAGAAAGGACAAAAGCAAACATACGTTACATGCTAGAAAGTGATAATTTTTTTATTTGTTTATTCCTTTTATTCTTTTTCCAACTTCTTTCCTACTAATAAGAATGAGTACCTTCACCTTTACTTGCAGAGGAGGCTAGAGATGTTGAATTATTTCAAAATTAATTAGAGTTAATTTAAACAATTCATTAAATCTGCAAAATCAATAAATAAATCCGAGATGAATATGAGAAGATTCAATATAATAAAATTAATTCAAGATTTATAGGAATTAATTTTTGACACTTCTTTGAATTTGAAGAATCATTGATGATGACAAGATACGAAGAATGTTTAATCAATTTTACGTTCACCATGAATGATTTAGATAATATAAATACCATGTCAACTCCACCTTTTCATCAATCTCTCACACGAATGAAGATTAATTTACTAGTATACGGAGACGTAAGAAATCACAGGGACTGTATGAACCAACAAATCATCAACAATGAAAGAATATTGGTTGGTATCCATCCTCGTGGACTTCAACACTTCATGCGATAAATCAGAGATAAAATTCTCTGGAAGTTTAGGGTGATTATAAAACGAGGCAAAGCAGAGATGTTTTCTGTACCACACACAAAAAAAGGCTTTGAGAATGATCAGCAGCAACCACTCAAAGAGCTTCAGGATCCGAGGACCAGGGCCCGTCGGGGAGTTTCAACCTTTCAATACCATTCTGCTCACGGTGAACAGTGGTGGAAGCATGACAAAATCCCAGTAATTTGAATATTCAATTGAAAAAATAAAAATAATTCATGTACTTTTGGCGAACACTTTTTTAATTCTCAAACAAAAAATCGAGATGGTTGACTTCACTGTGGAGACCACAAGCCACAATGACCCAAAAAAATTTCCTGTCAAAACCTTCCACTATGGATATAGATCGAGTAGGGTGATTGTATTGTACTCTGATGAGCCCACAGTCACCACTTTCCCTCTAAAAAAGGATTTTCTTCCTTCTTCCTCCCCACAAATAAAATTAACAGTACAGCAGTGGTTATGGATGTTAGTGATGATAAGATGGAATTAGAAATAGAAACCCTGAAAATGGGAAAAAGGGTTTCATGTATCTAGCTTTTCGATTAACCTCAGCTCTTCTTTTCCCAATCTTTGCCTTCCTTTTTCTCGTCAATATTATTAGGTTTCTTAGCAATTCTCATGGGCCATTTTTCTATTACAATCCCCCGCTCTCTTCCATTTCAGTGCAGGATACTCTCCAGTAGTATGTCTCTCCCTCTCCCTACTGCTACCCCTGTGATTTTAAGCTTAAATTCATATCTTTGTTTTGTTTTGTTGATGTTTTTTTTAGATAATGAGTTTTTGTTGATCTATTTATTTTGTTTTTTGTTTTTATGAATTGTGTAAAGTGGGTTGTCTTTGTTTCTTTGTTTTTCAGGCGTGGATCTTAGATCATCCAAGATTTGTGAGCTTGGTTGTTGAATTATAAAGCCAAGCATGTGTTTTATCCAAATAACAGAAGCAAATTTCGCTGTCGCTATGATTACTACTGGGCTTCAGTGTTTGAGGTGATTTTATCATTTTCTCTAGCAAGTATTATATGACTTCTATTGTGCTAAAGATTAGGAGTATATGCTGCTAAAATGATTTCTTCTGATAATTGAGGTCAGTACTCTTCCTAGATAATGTGTTGTGGAAGTGGAAAACAAAGGGAGGATGGACTTGAAATGCCAAAAGTAGATATTTAACTTTAAATTAGTTGAATAGGAAACTTAGAAGTTAAACATTATGTAAGCTAAGAACAATGTGGTGATTCCAACAATACATTCTCAAAATATGTGAATTTTCTGAGAGCATGGTTCTTTACCATGACTTGGAATGGGATTACATGGAACATTTCAGCTTGAAAAGTATCTTGGGTTATGGATGTAGAAGGGTATGAAACGTCATGAACATTGCTGTTCTTGTTCATAATGCTGAAGTTCCAGTAGGCTTACTCATTAGGAGCTAGGACTATCTTCAACTTTCAGTTGTCAAAAAGTTTGTATTCTGATAAATAGCATTAATTTTATAGATTGGTTATAAATGGTATTCAATTGATAGAGCCCAAGACCTCTTTCTAACTTAGGGTATCTTAAATCATCAAACCTTTCAACGCAAAAAAGGAAGTTCTTGTATAGCTCCTTTGTTTTTTAATAGAACGCTCCATGTTCCAAAAACAGGAGGTGTAAAATTTGGACACATCACTATGTATAAAGGTGACGTCAAAGGATGAAATGAGGGAACTTTCATTATGATAGATTATCTTCTTTGTATCAGTGGGGCCTATCAATCTTTTGTTTTAATGTGAATCTCTTAACCTTGTTAAATACTACTTTAGAGTTCTTATCTTTTTGTTTAAAGAACAAACACCACATTTGTTTTGGTCTGTGGAAGCTGTATTTGAAGAAACCACCTTTTGACTCATTGGTAGAGGAATATAACCATTGGGCAATGGAAGGCATGATGGTTATGTGTCACCTTAATCCTAATGTGATGCAACACTGATTCCTCATTGTTTCCATTGTATCTCAGATTCAGTCATTTGTACCCCCACATTCTTCAAAAGGAACATGCAAATAGATTTAATTGCCTCTGTAATTTTATGGTCATGCTATTGTGTATGACTATTATTCCAGGGTCATGCTTTTGCAATGGTTCAGCATGTCCTTGTGTAAAGCTGTCTTTTATGTGCTATCAGTAGGTTTTCTCTACGGGATACGAGGATTCCCTTCCCTGTTTTACTTGTCAGTGGTGATCTGATTGAAACTTGCTCTAGATAACTTGTGATATATTCTTCTCTGTTTCTAACACACACACATCTATAATCCTGCTACATCTCTGAAAACACATGCAGCTGATACACTGATACAGATTGGATAGCTGAGAGGGTGATATATATTCTGTTAATTTTTCTCTATTAACTGCTTTTAAACCTTTTGTTTGTCTCTGATCAAGAAATTCTAGAAGACTTGATATTTTTTTTATCATTATAGTATATATCTGTGGGTCTATTTCTGAATTTGCTGTAATGTAGGTGTACAGACGACAATATCTTAATATTAGTTTTTAGTGCAAATAGCCAATAGAACACTTTCAACATTTATCATATGAACATTGTGTAGTGTATATGAGCAGAGCCATTAGTAACGTTTGATGCTTGGAGCTCTTCATATTCCCACCCCTGAACTCTTGACAATGTTTGCGTTTTCAAACAAATCCAACATCAAGGGAATTATATATAGCTGGGTTGTGTTAGGATTTGGAAGTAACATTTCTGCAAACTTCAGGCATGCACACATCAAATTCTCTTTACAACATGTTATCAAGTTTTGCGTACACTATGTATGTATCTGACTGGTTTTAAAAGTGCAATGTTTTGAGGCATTGGAGTAAAAATGGGTCTTTTAATATCATTCCTTTATCAACTTTTCCATTTGCAGGTGGAATACTAAGATTATTCTTTGGGTCAGACTCGATTTGCTTTGGCAGAGGCTCCAAACGAGGCCCTTCCTCTAAATTGCCGCCCTAATTTTGGTGCTGCATGGTTGGCCAAAGATAAATTCAAGGTAGGGATTGCAAAGCTGCAAGCCTCACTCATTGGTAATACATTTTAAGTCAGATTTCTTAAGTCCGTTATCACTATCTTACTCTTTTCTACTCATTCCTCTCAGGTTAATAAAACCTATGACTGCTGGTATACATCAGGCATTTCGAAAGTGAGTTTATATCGTGATGATCTTTTCAGTTGTCATTACAAAAGATCCATCTCAAGTTGAGATGATTAAACGTTATTTCATCCTGTGAGTCATTTTTTTCACTTTAAAATGAAAAAGTAACACCCAATCTTATTTACTTCATCTGTGTTGTGTGTATTTCTACTGGCATTTGATGTCTGCACTTCAAATATAGATGGTGAATTTGAGATATCCAAAGTAGATGATGGATGGCCTAGGGATTATCTGAAGTGTGTGGACCAGTTTGATTTGACTATCTTGATAGATATGAGTTGATTATGGTCATGTAGTTCTGATAATATTGATTGGCCATTTGATAATGAATTTGGCTTTTAGTGCTATGGTCTTCGCCCATTAGAGTGACTCATCTAGTCATCTGTCATTGAATAAGATAAATACAATGTTTCATTTCTCCACGTATTGTTGTTGAAAGTATAGTCCTTGTATGATTGAATCTATACTATTCCTATGTTTTTAAAAATGTTAAAGCTGAAAATCATGTAAATGATAAGCATCTTTTTGCAATCATTGGATGCGGCATTGCCAATATTTAACATAGAATTGTTGGTTTTACATATTCAGGTCTAAAGAGATGTTGCACTCCTCCCAGTCTGGAAGAAAGGAAAAGCTAGCTATTGGGGGGGGAAACGATAGCGGAGTTATTACTGGTTTTTCAACTTCTATAATCACCATCAGCTTTATAAAATCCTACAGTACATTAAATCATGGCTTCGTCTAACTTCTGTAGCTAGGATGTTTTCTCGCGCCAATATAGTTTTTTTCAAGCGAGCTTGTTTTCTTGTGGCGTACTTTTCTTTTATGGGCTGGTTGGCAATCCAGTATGGGAAAAGGTTTGGTCTCCTGAGATTTACAGAGTTGATAATTACTAGAAGCAGTCTTTTAACAAGTGCCAATTCCTTTTTTCTCTTCCCGGAACCTGGATGCTGCATTGCTGCAATTTGACACACTCGTCGCCCAATGATTCCATGGGTGCCAAATGTATTTTTTAGAAGAAGAAGAAATGTTGAGCAACTTGTGTATGTAGCTGAGAAATAGACTTCATGTATAGTCATCATGTTATATGAAAAAAAAATCTCATTGACGTGAGCATTACTGTATTTTCTGCTCCCCCAAGGATCTGAGCAAGACAGCTTCAGCTTCTATCTCTACTACCTTCGTTATGCTTGGAAAGATCCAGGAATAAATTATTGTGTACACTTCGATTACTTCCTCAGTATGTTGATACTGGTATATCCTCAAGGGAGACGAACAATCTCTTACATAAGAGGAATGGAGATGGTTTAAATTTTCCACGCACTTCAGAAGCTCGCTGACTATTTGACACAGATTACAGCCATCTCTCTGGATAAAAGCCACGAAACTTGTTTTTACACCCTGCTGGTCCATTGCTTCCAAAATTTTAAAATTGATATTTGCGTTCACAGTTTGTCAGACACAGCTGCATTTACCAATTTTACCATGCACTTGGTACATTCATGGACATGTGATCAGCAAACAAGTCACAACACCTAAACTGGAAAATCTAGAATAGGCGTAACTTCTTTGAGTGTTCTGCTTACTAAGGACTTGGATAGGTTGTCTTTAGATTACTAAATTGGGTCTTTCAGAATTACTGCTGCTTCTGCAAAAGACTTGGTGCTTACAAGGTACACCTGTATGAGATGTGTAAGAGCCAAAAGTGGAAGGAACTTTTACATCTTTCCTGTTTCTGCTAGAATCCTCTCAATTTCTTCTAAGAGGCGTTCTTTTTCATCAGTTAAATCTTCGTTCTGTTTCTGAAGCTCTTCTATCTGCTTAGTCTGTTCAGAATCCTTCCTGAAAGAGTATTTGAAAACAATTGATTAACAACAAAGCAGTTCTAGATCATAATGCATAGAAAACCTACAACTTGGAAGCCAAACGTCCAGCAAAATAAACAGAACAGAACAAGTCTCTACGCATTTATTGACAGCCCAATTGGAAGTAATCTAGTTCTAACGGTTGTCACTACCTATTCATGAAAGACAAGTTCAACTTGAGTGATCGTACTTCCTTCTCAAGATTTTCACACCGCTTAAGGACTGATTGCATGTCAGATGGAATTGCTGGTGTCATATTCCTTTCCTTTGCCTCTGCCATTCTACATCACCAAAGAATTCAACGTAAATCAAAGCTACTAGGCAATTACAATCCTCCAACACTTGTAGATATTGCATTTTTTGTAACACTAATTGCGTGCTTCTAGCATCCTCATATCGCTCATGAGGTCTAATTATGGTGCATGCAGTTTGGATCATCCATATATCCTTATGCTACATACTTCATGGAAAGGATGATTAGCCATTTGGTTTAGATTTTCTTAGTCAGTTGTATTGCTTGTATCTTTATATTAAACAAGAAATAATGTTAATCATGAGAGATCATTCTGTTCCTGAAGCAGGTAGGCCATGCAAAATGAAATGAAAGTTTGAATAACAGAGTTAATAAAGCTGAGAGATTAAAGTTCAACTTACTTTCGTGAGCGTTCCACTCTCCGCTTCTTAGTTGGGTCCCCTTGTCCACTGCATAAATTTGGATGGTCAGATAGAGTGATATGATCGCATAACGACACAATAATGCAGTAAAGCATCTGCATAGTTTTTAGGGTTCGCTTAAATCATAACAAGTATACCTGATGAAGAGAATAAAAATAGCAAAAGTGGCAGTTGCAGATTTATATATGATGGCAAGAATTATTAAAGCGTTATGTTTTTCAATTCAAGAACTTATTTCCTTAATGTTTTGAACAGATCAAAACCAATAGAGCAACACATCCCAGCTGACTCCTTCTCCTTTTAGTGAAGCCCAGTGTAGTAAAGCCAAATTTCATGCTAGTGAAGTTCTAAGGATGAACTGATTACCTGAACCTGCTGAAGTCACAGATCCATATCGGACGAGACCTCCCTCTACCATAGAAAAAAAGGAAGTAGGTAAAGCAATAAATATTTAATCAGAATACTTTTGTTCTGCATTGAAGAATGTAAAGTACCTTCCGATCATCCTTCAAATTGTCAATTATTCGGTCTCTAAAATCTGCATTTGAAATATAAGATGCAGGAACAACTTAGAAAACTAAATCAATCAAGTTTCAAGATAGAGAAAAAGAGGCCATTTTTAAACCGCACACCTTTGGCTCTAGAGCCATTTTCTAAACTCCTACCATTTCCAATTTGTTTCCCTTGAGGTTTCACAAATGCTTAGAGTTTGACTTGGAGTTGCTGGGACCATCACATGCATCAAAAGCAGATGAAACTACTGGTGTAGCGGCAGAAGATCCACTTTGAGAAGGTTCCCGAGAAACCGTGCTCCGCTGGAACCGGATTTATGGTATTTACAAACCCTTCAAAGTCAAGATCCATGGGGCCTTGAACTGTCTGCAAGAACTCAGGGTCTTGACTTGACCAGGTGATATTTCTTGAAAACTTCCAGGAGGAATCTCTTGAATGCCGTTTCCTCTTTCGTTGATCAAAAGTAGAGTTTATAACTTGAGCATGATAAAATGCGTTAGAACTATCTTCAACCATTTCCTTCTCAATCTGGTTACCTAGCTTCTTGCGTTCCAGTGTACCTTTTAGCATGTTAACAACAGAAGAAACTTTATCTATGCTGCTCATTTGTGGGGTGTTAAAAGTAGACGAGGATGAATTGGTTGGAGACATGAACGTGCCCAACTGATTGGCAGTATCATGCACAGGAGGGTCATTGAAACCATTTGGATTTCCAAACTCTTGATTCAAATTGTTGACACCATGCCCTGAAGCATTCTGCATAACTTCCATACCTATATTTGTCTGAGTATATTGCATAGCAGCATACCTTCTCCTGCAAGACAAGTTGGATAATGAAGCAAAGGAAACAACTGTTCTTTGTACTGTTGAGTAAATGCATTTCTATGCCTTAAAGAATGCATTCCACGGACTTCTGCCAGATGTAAGATAATCAACTAGATGAAGAATTTGGAGCCAGAATTATACCAGGTATCACTAACAAAAAACTTTTGAAGGATGTGATTGTTATCATTATTATGCATGCGCGCGCAATAATGCTAATACCTTAGTTCAGAGGATCGACTTCTTGTCATGGGTTGAGAACTGTGAAACCACGCCTGAGTAATTAAGAGATTACAGACTGTCAGAATTGTAGAGGTTTAATCGAGCAGAAGTTTCTGAAGATTTTAAAAATTATTGCAGACCTTAGCCAGATATAAATTACTAGCCTGCACGGTCCTTTCAACAGCGTTCCTGCTAAAAGTAGTAACAACAAAATGATAAATCAGAATCACTATTCTCTTGGCGGCACATTACTAACTTTTAGGATCATATGACATGCGCATAGATGATCGAATCTGGAAATCTTGTAACGTTGTACAAATAAGATCATTATGGGAAGAAGGGTGCAGAAGCTACCTGATTGACTGTTCATTGAGATCATTGGAGATATCGTCAGCTGTTGGATTATTTTGCGTGAATAAGACATCATTGCTCCTTTTCTTCTGAGGTGTGCTCCCATGTTGCTGGCTGGTCAAATTGACCAGTTCACTTGATATCCTGAGTTAATCATTGGAGTAACTTATGTATTATACATGTCATTGGAATAAGAAAACTTCCAATAAATAACTAGTCATTTTTTGCAGTTATTGAATCATTATAGACAGAATTCTGAGTTTAGAAGTTTTTAAACACTGAAGGAGCGACGAATTAAATGCAAGGTATGGAGAAGCTATGACTATATTCCTTAAAGAGCAGTTACACATGCTACCGCGGGAGTATTTGAGGGAACAGGAAGGATGACAGAGAGGGCAATTCCCCAGAGAAGTGGTGGCAAAATAGGTGTCCTCTATCAAATGCCAAACAACTGGGAAGGATTTGCTAGCATATTTAGCTACAAGGGAAAAGAACTTGAACCAAAAGAGATATCCGTAGTTGCCAGAACCCTCAAAATGTTAGGATTACCTCAATGTCACATGAAGCATTTAATGATTTATTTATCTGTTTTCCTGATTATAGAAGTTTCAAGCACTTGGATGGTAAGACATTCCAAGGCAGCCTACTAAAGCCAAAAATGGAAAGGAAAAAACCCATAGCAGAGTAGCAATTCATCTATCTCTTATGATTATATATTTCATTCCTGTACAACAAGATTCACCTTGATGATTCCGTATCAATCTAAAGCTGGCCATGTCATGACCACGAAGGTTGCAAAATTAGAAGCTTTAAAGAAATCAGTGTTTCCTGCAGGAAGGAACTCATATTTCTGTTAGTCAGATTTCTTAATGTTCAAACTATGGGATAGCTAAATCCCCTCCGTAAATGAATTTTCCCATACAAGCCAAGGACATCAGGGTAGAATTTCAGACTCCTAGAAGAGCTTGTATATTGAACGATATTTTTTCTTTGTGCAGGGAATTTTGGGCCATGCATTTCAATCAGCTGGAACCCTGGAGGATGATTCCCAAGCCTGTGAAGGATGAATTGGTAATGGTTTCTCTAAAACAAAAAAACTTGTATCATGCTAGCACAGAAAATGTAGCTACATTTAACTCTAGAGGCATGAGTCATGCACCTCTGCACCATTAAGATTATACAAAAAAACTAATGCAGAAAAGTAGTTCAAGAAAATCTAAAAACGAGGGCAATCTGAATTTGGAGAATGGCACAGTTTCATTTTTTCCGTTATCGACATATACTACTTCGATCTACTCACCTTCTCTGATGCTTGTCGGGTTCGATGTGCTATGCTTGTTGAGTTATAGCCATTCTGAAAAAGAAAAGTCCATCAGTCAGAAAGAAACCCAACCCATCCTATGGGAAAAAGGAATAAAAAATAGGAGTGATTTCCTGGAACTGCAAACCCCGCATGAGTAAGGTTTTGCTATGGAATATAGCTTTAACTTGGTGAAAAATTCTGGTCTTTTTGAATAAAACCGCAAGGCTGATGCTTTATTTTAAACAGACAAGTTCAAATCTAGCAGATGAGGAGTTATTTTTTTTGGTTTGATAACTCCTATGGCCACTTCTTCAGATTATCAATCACTTAATGACAATCCATGAATCGAAAGCCTGGCAATAATCAAATTTGACCAACTAATTGACAAATGAATTAGACCATTACAAGTTCATTTCACTACTCAAATTGTGATGTTTTGTCAGTCTAATCTTATTTTTCTGTCAAGGAAGATGTAGTAAAAGTCAGCCAACTACTTGTGATTGTGTTTTGATTTTGAAACAAGAGAAAAAGAGAGAACTCATGGCATGTATAGATGATCAGTCAATCCTGCAAAGGCAGAAAAACAAATGATGAGCTTGAGACTTGGAGGCAGAAATCAAGATTAAATTTTTTTGCTCGCCTCCATTTGTAAGCCAGCTTTTGAATAGCTCCTCACTGTCAGCACGAAAGTTATGAGAAAGATTCTTGAACCCAACATCTCCATGGTGGGTACTGGCATCCCAATTGAGGTCTCCATGAAAGATTTGAGAAACAACTCTTCACTGAATTCCTATACAGGTCTGCAAACCCTCTTCCTTCCGGGTCTCCATCACACTTTCTCCCTCTCACCCCCTCTGATAAAAACTGAGTTGTGCTGCTGACGATTTTCTGGCTTTTTATAACCGAGTTGTCTGTCGAAAGCTTCCCTTGTTTCTATCATTGATCATATTACCTTTTACCGTAAGCAAGTAGATGTGCCAAACCTCCTTCCTCGTCAAAAAAGGACAGGCAATATTTATGACAGAAAGAACAAATGAATCCTAGCAATGATCAGAAATCTTGAGGCCAGAAACTGGGCTTTGGATCCCTATAACCTACCAGGCCACCGGGTTGGGAGTTGAAAATCTAGTCAAGAGAGATGAACAAATACAACCTATGTCCAATAATAAAAAATAAAATAAAATAAAATCTACAATAATTTTGAAAAATACAGGGAACACATCTTGCAGATATTGCACCAAGACTATCTAACTTTGCTTTTGATACTGCACCAAAGAGACAATGTTTCATCGCCCATCAACCTAGGAACTCTTGTTCGTTTTTTCGGTTTGACTATTATATTTGTCCCCAGGTTGGCATCTCACACAATAATAACACCAAAATAAAATAAAAATCATATAATTTAATAAGCAATAAAATAATAACAATAAGAAATCGAAATTCAAACCAAAAGAACAGAATTTTTTTTTTACAAGTGTGCCGTTGATTTGAACCCATTTAGGCATTTTCCCGAGTTCAGACGTGAACATTAATTAGTTTACATGTCCGCATTATAAGTATTTGTCTTCCTCTTCACCAGTATGCAGGGCCAGATGTCTTTGGAAGTAATTAAGTATCCACCATTGAGAAAGGCAGGAAACCAGTGGTAATAAATAGTACATAAAATTTCCCCTCTTCGTTAATCTCATAGTTTATTTCATTTTGAATATTGTAGTGGGATTTGATCGAAAAGGGTCTCGAAATCTGATGTTTAAGCAACTCAATCAGCTGCTAAATCAATCCTCCATATGTCAATCACACAGCAGAATATAGCTAACATCACTTGCTATAAAAGTACACAACGGGGCAGTGTGAAATGAATTTAAATATCAGAAGAAGTACCTTTTCAGTGATTTAGACACCGAAGAAGTAGATGTTTAGCACAGACAAAGAAATGGCCTGATGGAAGCAATGAAAAGGACCTTGTGCACTGGCCCTTTGTTTTTGTTAGGTGATTCTCTAAAATATTGTTGCCGTTGAGAAGGCGCTTTCATGCTAGGGAATGCCTTAGGTATGACATTGTGTATTTTTCTTTAGGTCCTTTTAGTTTATTGTGGCATGCACTCACTATAGATGGAGAGTAATTTTTTTAAAATATAAAAAATATTAAAAATATATGATAATTTTTTTTTGGCAATGTCATTAAACCTAGAGAAGTATGTAGATCTTAAAATTTATCAACTGGACTCTTTGTCTCACTCGAGTTTTCAATTAAACCATATTAGAGTTTATCCAATGTGAATCGATTGATTTTATAGGTTTAAGGGAAAATCGGATGACTGATAAAAATATAGGTTAGCCTTAAAAAAACTTTAAGATGATTTTTTAAGTATTGAGACAACAACATATTTTAAAGGAGAGGAGTGTGGAAGTTTTGAAGGATAAAATGGTAAATTTACTATTTTAATCCATAGTAATTGGTCCAAACAAATCTTCTAAACTTGGGTTAATAATTCAATTCACAACCCATGAGATCGCATATCGAGTTCAATTAAGATGATCAATTCTCAACTAATTTAACATTGAAGAATGGAATTGAAAAAATATTATATTAAAAAACCTTACTATAAGAAAAAAAATAGTATTAATAAAAATCTGACAGACTAAGAAATTAAATGAGGATGAAATTAAAAAAATAATTTTAGGAAATTAATTAAAATAAAACAAATAGGAGTAAAAAAAGAGAGACGGAAATGAAAGAAAACACAATTGAAGGGCTAATCTACCAATTTGGGGGAAATATATTCTTAGGAGGAAAAGAGAAAGAAAGAAGAAAAAAAGTTTGCTTCTGCCACACCGGGGTCCAATTGTTGGCTACATGCACTACATAAAAAAGGAAGAGAAGATCAAGATGAATCAAATGACAAAACAGAATAATGATTTTGACTACAGAAGTTAGTTACACGCTTCCATCAAGACGGGAGAGTAATTCAAGCAACTAAAGCATTAACAACTTTTTAATTTATTTTATATAAAAAATATCACATTGCCTCTAGAATCAAAAACATTATTGTGAAAACCCCTTGTGGAAATGATGAATGAGCCCCTATAATCAAGCTTTGAAAATTTAATTTCAAGGGTGAAAAAGTCATTACATTATAGTAAAAAAATGTGAAATATAAAAAGCCCCTAGACCAAAGTTAATTGTTTTTTTTTAACTTTTAAGGGCAATAAAAAATGATTTTACTACATAAAAACTTACAATGCCCCTAAACAATCCTAGAATAATAAATGTACCAAATGAAAAGACCATTATACCTATCGAAGATAGTTTTTGTGATTTTTTAAAGGCAAAATTATAAATTCACTAGTATAATCTATAATAAATCAAGTTACATACAATACTCTTCCCACATTTTTAGTTTTTTTTTATAATGACTATCTCGTACACATGGATTAAAAAAATTATTACAATCTTTGTGCATATTAAAATTTAATTTTAATGAATCCTTAATCATCATGTTTTGTAAATTGAAGAACCCTCAATCCCACTTTAAAAGATTACAAGATTTTTTGAAGCTTTTATAGCAAGAAGTTAAAGTATTAAAATTAAGATGTTAAAACACCAAAGCTTTAAGAGAAAGAAATCTTAGATTAAGTGGGGTTTTAAGCCAAACTTGCTTTGCTAGACCGAGGTTCATGGCTAAAGTTTGGGTTTGAGTTTACTAAAAATATTTTTAACTTTATAAAGAATTATTATTTAGCCTATTTTATTTGTCTAACTTATAGATAAACAATTTATATAGTTTTTTAACAAGAAAGTTTTTTCAAGAACAAGAATTTATATTTTCAAGCAAAAAATAATCAAGTTAATTTTGTTTTATAGCAAACAATTAAGATTGATAGGATGACATGAATTAATTTCCGAATTAATTCTATATCGGTTTTGATTTCGATATCCTGATATAAAAAGAAGGTTGAATAAAGAGTGTTTAATATATATTTTTAGACTTTTCTTCCACCTCAATTTTTCAAGATTGTTTTCCTTAAGTTCATACTCTATTTTTTCTCTGTTTTTTTTTTTTTTCACTCTAAAGCTTAGGTTATGTTATATTAAAGATAGATTTTGAGTTATATTTTATATGTTTTCGTGGAACTTGTTTAGGATTGCAATTAATTACAGGTGGTGAAACTAAAATTCTAAAAAGACTGATTATAATCATTTTGTCTATACAATTTATAAAACCTTAAAGATAAAAAATTGATCATGACGACAACAAATCTTCATTCAATTCAAATTTTATGTGCTCCAAGAGTGCCATAATCAAAATTCTTGGTTAATATTTTTCATGTAATTCTCAAACAGTTAAACTGAACAAGAATATTTACTTGAATTGACATTAGATTCTTTTTACTTGATTAATATTTTCAGGGTGTTCAAGGCACTTGCCGAGGATTGGAAACTAGGCGGCACACGCAAGCAATTACCTAAGCGAACATTAGTCTTGTACTAATTCATTAGTTAATAATGCTAAATAGGTAATCTAAAAATTTATTAGGCAAATACTTATTACTCCCCAAAAGAAATGGCATCTTTTGCATCTTTGACCGGGCGATTATTACTAAACGAAGACTCGTTGATCAAATCAGTCAGAATCAAGATCATAGCCGTTAATTAGAATGGCGAGAAGCAAACCACAGGCCAATGATAATCTGTGCGAACTACTGCCAGCAACAACTGCTTCGGACAGTTCAGCATCTTTCGTGTTTGTTAAATTTTGATGATGCAATGTTTAGCAGCTACTAAACCCATATACCAGAAAAATTCGACGGAATATGAGGATCTATCGACAGAGTGACTATAGAAATGAATGAATTGAGTCAATAACCTAGGTTCGAGAAGCCGGCAATCTATTGTTTTAAGTTGGAAGACTCGGACAGCTAGGTTATGACATACTGAACAGTGCATGGTTTAGGAGTGACATTTGTAACCTAAACTGCAAGTAATCCTGTTAATAATTAGCTAGTAATGTGTTTGTTCTGTTTTTTTTAATGCATGAATCCAATATCTCAGGCATTTGGTACAATGTGCAGGTTGGCAGGCCAGTGTTCTAATGTTTCAGGCAGAATTCTCCCTTGTACTAGAAGCTCCATCGTTGAAGAATCAGCATCATGACTGGCAATCAACCCAGGAAATATCCCAGATCAAGAGGGGCGGAACGCCAAAAAGAATTTAATCAGCATCCGGGGATAAATCATGTGCAATTTGGTTGTTAATAATTATTGAAAAGATTTGGTGAGAGCTCTTGGGAAACTCTGTACACACAGTGACAAATCTTGAAATGCGTGCAAGTGTCCACAAAATAAGAAGTTCAACTCCTTTAAGGAACAATCACAAGAGGAAAGCAAGAATTCTGTTAGATTTACCTTGTCCTCAAGATTAAAACACAATCACGTTAGCTGCCTAATAAGCTAATACGCCTCCTTATCATTTCCAGGTATAAGGGACATAGGAATTGGAGATAAGTAGACAACTCAACATTGCAAAGCATCACTTCTTACAAAGCTAGCTACTAATTATATTTCCTATATATATTTTACTCTTGACAGGTCTAAACTTCAAAAACAAAACAAAAAAAGGTGCCATAAAGGCATAATTAGATGGTGCCAGGATGTAAATTCCTGCTAGTAAGATACTCGGTCAATCGAGTAAGCATGCAGGCAGAAAAGTAACATGCTCATATTGTGATTGTATACAAAATACTGCCAGACATGATGAAGCTTAATTTAGCAAAGGTCTTTTTTGTACCCCAACCAAATTTCAAGTTCATCAAAACAGGTTTCAGGTCCTTATGAATAACAAATCTGTAGCATTTTGCAGAGCTATTAAACTCAGTTGATTCAATGATTAAGGTCATGGAATGATCAGGATCATTTAATATGTCGTTGTCTCAATACCTGAAATTTTTTATCTTAAAGTTATTTAATAAGCTAACTCATGTTTTTATTGATCTTTTAAATTTTCTTTAAATTAGTTTAAGTTTGTTTTTTACCATTGCATTTATTTTAAGCAAAAGACGCAATAATAAAAATATAAAATTACTGTTTTTGCTCTGTGGTTTTTAAGCTATAGATACCTCAGGGCAAAATATAAAAACATAAGCAAAATAAACACAAGTGATAGGATACAAAAAAGTTATTGAGAAATGTAGAGGGAACAACATTAAGAATTAGAACAGCTAAAGAATATGGACAATCAATACTCCCAATTCAAAAGACAAGGCAGCCTTTTGCCACTGAATTCTTGACTTACAATAGTTCTGAATATCAAATTAAAAGTATTGGCACACATGATCGTACGAGCAACTTCCAGGAGAATTCCTTGACCACCGTTATCACATGAATTTGTACCTCAACAGCCAAAGTATCATTAACTAGAAATCCCTTGGAAGGGCGTTGACGTCTTCGAGAGACATAAAGTTTAGGTGACCCCAGTCCTTGATTGAATAAGAAAATGGGAATAGGCTGCAGCACATCAGATTAAACCATTTATCAGGAAAAATAAAACTTGACAGAACAATTTTTCTTTTCTTTTCCAAACAATCTGGGCAGAAGTTGTGAATTGACCTTTTTTCGATATGGTTTCCAAAAAGCTGGTCTCTCACACGCAGCATGTATTCAGCATACGTTGTTCGTCCACGTGGAAGAGGTTTAAAATCCTCCATTTTTAAGTAGATAGACAAGCTTTTCCCTTTCTCTGTTGAATTCCCTTTCCGGATAAACCAGCAAAGCCCTACATGTTGAAAACAAATTAATACACACATACCAATAAATATAGCATTTCATTTAATCTTACGTACCATTTGTACCCTCAAAGAAAAAACTTGGGACTTGTAAGATTCTTGATCCAGTGCTGAAAAGTTCTGAATTTTCCAGGTAAAGTGTACGCTGACAGGTTGCTGAAGGAAGGTCAAGCATTCACCTTCCATAGGTTTCAATAACAAAATCTCAGCTCCAAATATGCAACGATCATCAATTAGATATCCCTTTGACTCGTCATTGAAAATAGTCAGAGGGATTAATTGGTCAAAAACCAATTCTGTTTTCATTCCATGAAAGCGTCTTACCCTTCCTTTAGCATCCGCATCAACAAACGTTTCAAGTCCTTAACGTGTGCAAGAATAATTGAATAAAAAACAATGGTTAAGCCCTGTCTCAGAGGACCATTTGATCAAGTGTGTGCTAGCTTACATTGGATGGTCAGAGTATTTGTCTTGGATTTGGTTATAAACAAACAATCTGAAGTTCACGTTGACCTCCCAGCCAAAAGGGAGTGCATTTGGATTGGAAAATGCCAATATAGAGATATGTGCCATCCCCATTGTTTTTTCTTGTTTCCGTTAGGATAGAGACGTAATCTCCTGCAGTTCAAAATCTAAATCACTGGAAAGAAGGAAACATGGTGAATGCAGGGAGAGAAAGACACCATTTGGAGGCCAACCATGCATGGAACTGGAGTTAGTTTCCCACATACCATTTGTAGCTGCCAGCTTCCAAAGTCACCTGATTCGACGTTGTCTATCTTTGCATTTGCAAGTAGGAGCAGTTTTCGATCTTAAATGTAAGTGAGCCGGTGGAAGATCCCTCGTTGACCTTGCTAATTTCTGCTAGATCATCTCTAGAGGAATTTCTTAACTTCCATGACTGGTTCTGGGGCCATGTTTTGTGGATTATTGCTCTTTGTTCTACTTTTTGTGTGGATAGAAATGGTGTTAAATTTGCCAATTTAATATTGCTCCAAGCAATTAAAGCATTTTTTTCCCACCCTTGGTTTAAGGAAAGGGAGCGGGCAAGGAAAGAAATGTATAGAATCCATGGGGAGGAAGAAATAGGAAAAAGATTATTAACGATTCTTTCTTTCCAAAACGGAAGAAGCCGTGTTGTGTGTCTCAAGGACGTATTAGACGTGCTTTTAACGTTTCAAGAATAAAAACATAATGTGACTTCTTATTCGAGTCTTATCTCTTCACTTTGCTGTTTTCCCCATGGTGGAATGTCAAGCACAAAGAAATGCGAAGAGACTAAACACAAGGAGGGCAGCAATGCTCAGCGATGATGCATTTATCTGCTCAGTTCATCGAATTAGAATTTAGAATACCGTTCCGTCCACCCCACCAAATTAGATCAGATTGGTCTCACCGGCAGAAGCAAAGCTCACTAGGACTACTGTGGAAATCACTTTCTTTCTCAATTGGGATAGGGGATGGGTTGGAACCTCAAACTCTTGGGAGTTGGTGTTAAAGGATCCTAGCATAAAGTTTGCATCGGCATAAAGTGCCATCAAAATCCTGTATTCAACCCCAAAAGATCCACTACCCTTTATACGTGCAACTGGAACTATAAATGAACGATCACGGTGGAGTGGAATGATGGTACGCTTTTCACTTTTTGAGTATTAAGATTTGAGTCACTCGCCCTTTCCCTGACTGAATCATATCAAATCAGTGCCAACATTTTAAAGCTCAATCAGTTGCAATAGTGTTTATTCATAAGTGAGGTACAAAATGAGGACGATAATCAAATAATTCTCTTTTAATGGAGAATTTATTAAAGTAACTAAACAAGATATGGGAAACAGCTTATCAATCCACTGAATTTGTTGTGGTCCAGGCTGGTCAGCAAAGCAAGAAAAACTGTTTCCAACTCCCGCAGGTGACCATTCAAACGCATGGACAATCCGTCAACTCCAAACCGTGATGTGTACCTGGCTAAGAGAATTTCAAAAGGAAAAAATCTGATTCATGTTTAGAAGTTTCATTGATCATCATGCACACCAACATAAAAAAACTACATCATAGCACTAAGCTTTTATCCTATAGTTTTTATGAGTGACGAAGAGGATTGAAAATGTTGTCAAGCTTTACATTATTATACACAAGTATTTCAACGACAAGGAGGCCTTAAAACAATTCAAAATGACTACAGCCAGTCAACAATAGGCAAGGAAGTAACTCGAGTTTTTAGTATTCTTTTTGTTTGTCATTATTTACTCTCTTTTTTCCACTAAGAAACAAAGGGAGGGACCATAAACCATCTCATGTTTCAGTGATGGTGCAAGTTTGCCCTCTTGCATCAATCTTATCATCCAGCACCCAGAAATATAAAAACACAGAAAAATCTGTTAACTCTTCCCACTGCACTGTAACTAATATTAAAGTAGTTAAAAATAACAATGTCCAGTCTAAGCAATGGGATTACTAAATGACCAAAGGTGTTGAGAATCTAGAACCCATCCCTTACTGCCAGGTGCCAAGCTCCGGCATTGTACTTTCCAAGCAGAATGACAAACTAGCTGGGCTTGACAACATAGAACAACAAGCATCCTTTTCATGACAATACCCAAACTGCCCTAAAGAGAATGACAAGCATAAAAGAAATTGAAAAAAAAAAGTAACCACTTAGTCAGCCCCAACTAGTTTGGGATTGAGATTTAATTTGAGTTGAGTGGACTTATTGGAGATCAAAATTGTAACTGCACTGGTTTACTTTGTAAAGCAGTCAATTTCCAAGTGCCTACTTGATCAAATCCATGGGTTTGGAGCATTATAGCAATTTGGTTCTTACCATTTGTATTATAATTAGCTGCTTCTATCAGACTAGCTACAAATTCTGTAAGACACTATGATTCCTTTAATTCTCATTCAAGAGTGAAGGAAAAGAAGGGCGCTCGATGCTGCAGCACCAAAAAGAATGTGTATGTTTTTTATAACAATGATTCCACATTCTTTCTCAAGTAAAATAGGGTTTAGCCTGCAAAATATCTGGGCAAGTCTATAATGAAGGTTTACACAACACAATATGGAAGGGAACTGCCTAGTTTCTTTTTAGCAAACCCGATTCTTTTGATCCATTCCTGGCTTTCACTGAGCTGTTTCCTCTCCAATTCATAACGAGAATGAATTAGGTATTGCACTCTAAAATCATTTTTTTTTTCTTGGAAATATACTGAGAACCCATGTCAAACCACCTATTTACATTTTAAGAAGGCATTGTTTTATCTAAAATGAAAAACATTTTACAAAGACATACATGTAACCATTTCCTACATCTGTTCTCAGAGAAACCCAGTTTGGGCATGTAATTCTTAAAGCTTCATGAACATTGCAAAGAACACATTAAGAGTAAGATACCTGTAAAGGATGCTCTGGGCCTAGTATATCTCATCATCAGGGACATCAGGATTCAAGAATTTCATTGGATCTTTACGCATGTCCTCATAATTCAGGGTCGGTGTCACTTTTCTGGCACTGGAGCCAAAGGAATGATGCTATCTCTGTCAATAACTCCATCAATTATTCCATATTCAACTGCTTCAATTGGAGACATGTAACGATCTCTATCCATATCTTTTGCACTTGCTCAACCGTGCGACTAGTGAAACCTGAAACAATTCTAATTATATTATTCTTGTTATGCATAATTTCTGTGCTTGAATTTCCACATCTATTGCTTGCCCACTAGCTCCTCCAAGAGGTTGATGAATCATTATCCGTGTGTTGGGCATTGCAAAGCGTTTGCCTTTCGTTCCACCTCCAAAATTATAGAAGCTGTTGAAGCTGAAATGCCAAGGGCAATTGTGGAAACATCAGCCCTCACAAGCTGCACCACGTCATAGATAGCCATTGAAGCACTGTGCATAATATCATTAAAAGCTGATCAGCAAGTGAACAAAACAAACAAAATGGTAAAAAGGAAATAGATTTTCTTTGCCCTAGATCACCCAAGTGGATCTATCATCTACAAACACACTTCTCAAATTTATGGCTCTTGTTCACTTTTTATATGTTGCTTATTTTACCGTTCCACAATATCAAGATGAAACTAACCATCAATCTATAATCAGTTCTCTTGCAAATGTGAAGCCTCGAATCATAACTAATGACTGTTTAATTATATAAACTAGACTCACTTGGATGCATTCTACAACAAATAACCATTCCAAAGAATTTCAATACCATTTTTTCCCTGGAATAGGATTAAAACCCCATGCGTTTCACTAATCCCACTTCAATTCAATCACTTGAACCAACCACACACTGCTTTAATAAACAAGATAAAAAAATCTAAGTATCCATCTTTCCTATAAAAAAAAAACGAGCAAAAAAAAGATTCAAACTTTGAGCTCAAAATAAGAAAATGAAAATGGTTATTGTTTAGGATTACCTAAGAGAACCACCAGGACAGTTAACGAAGAGACGGATATCTTTAGTAGGATCCTGGGCATCAAGAAGCAACAGCTGACTAATAATAGTATCAGCCACGAAATCATCTATATTGTTCCCTAGAAACATAATCCTTTCCCTCAACAAGAGGCCCATAGCGTCCGTCTCGGCCCCTCTCATGGAGTGGCCGGTGTTTGAGGGGGCCAGTTCAGGGGTTGGGTTAAGGTTGGGGGGAGGATTTAAGGGAGGTTTTGAGAGGTGAAAGTTTTGGAGAAGATGGCGTTAGGGGTTTGGAAAGGAAGGGGAAAAGGTGAAGTAGGTGGTTTTAGGTTGTGTTGGGGGGAGAGAGAGGGTTTTAGAGAGGGAAAAGAGCGGGGTTGCTGTGTGAGGGAAGAGGTGAGAGCAAATCCATGGCTCAAGTTTTTGGGTGAGACTGTGAGGGGGTGAGGGAGGGATTGCTGGGATAGTTAAGCAAGGGTGATACTGGAGAGACCTCTGTCTGTATTTTTTCCCTGTGCATTTGTTTTTTTCTTTTCTCGAGTTAATGTTTTAAATGCTGTCGTTTCATGCTCTGCTTTCTCTTTTCTTTTTTTTCCTTCAATTATTTTAAGAAATTATTAAAAATCCCCTGCTTCTTAAACGCCTGATAATTATTGTTTGAAAGAGCGAAAATGCCTAGAAACATTTTGAATTCATTATTATGTAATCGCATGAATATTTAAAATAATATCATTCAATATGTATTATATTTTGAATTCATTATTAAATTTATTTTATTACAAAATATATTAATAATACTTAAATATTTTTTTATATGAAAAAATTAATCTAACTTGTAATTGAGCGGATTAATAATCCTAACTAGAAGGGCTTCTCATGTGTCTTTGTTTTGTAGTTAACTGATATTTTTAAATGATTTTAAGGTAAGCTAAATAAGTGTCAAGTCTTTAATAAGTTAAATATTTTTTATATTAGTATTTTTGTTTCCAAGGGCAGCTACGTAATTTTAATCGTTCCTTGAAAAGGAAAGAAGCCCTTTTAGATTCAAGTTCATTTTTTATTTGTCATAAAAGTTATTTTAGTAATCTTACTGTAAAAAAAATGCAAAAAACCTCTTTGCCTCTGTAAATTTGAAGGTGACAAATTTATCATTTGAAAAGACAATAATACCCTTAATTACAAGCTCTTTTTTATGTGTGTAAGAAGAAAGGTAAAAAAAAAAAAAGCGATAAACATTCACAATGTTTTAGATTTTCTGTTAATGTTGGTTAAAATAATAAGCAGAATTCTTTTTTTCATATTATCTTTTCTAATTTGAATTAACATTAGTGAAGAACAAATTCTCACGGATTCAAAATTGATGATTTGCTTAACCCTAGAAAGAATTAATGCTTTGTATACATGAAAGTTAGATTTTAAATACCCTAAATATTACAATAGTAACTTATATAGATAGAGGATTATTATACTTTAGTAGTTTGCTAGATAAATTATATCAATTTTTTTAACATTAAAAATATAAATTAAAATAAATTATAAAATTTAGTTATTTATTAATTTAATATTAAAAAATAAAATAAAAAAATCAATTAAAAAAACAAAAAAAAAATAATTTGAATCAACTTGAGTTAAACTATCAAACTTGTAACTTAGATTATTAGATCGGGATAATACTATAAAAAAATAAATATAATTAAATTATGAAACCAAATTCTTAATCAACCTAATATTAAATGATTATTTTTAAAAAAAAATCAATTAAAAAAATACAAAAAAACAACTAGAAACAACTCAAGTTAACACACCAAATTCTTGATCCAATCATAAGATCGAATAACCTATAAAAAACAAATTAAAAATGATCTTAGTCAACTTGGGTTAATCAACCAAACTCACGATTTGAGTCGTGAGATTGAGATGACTTTATGGAAAACCAATCGAAATAAATTATGATGCACAATTCTTACTCAACCTAATATTAAAAGGTAAAATTAAAAAAATTAATTTAAAATCTACTGAGTCAATTTAAACTACCCCCATCAAACTAGTGACTTCGGATCATGAAATCTGAATAACCTCATATAAAATAAATCAAAACAAATCACGAAGTTTAATTCTTAGTAAATAAAATATTGAAAAATAAAATTGAAAACAATATTACTCGAGTTATAAAACTTAAATAACGTCATAGAAAAAAAAATTAAAACAAATCATGAAATTTAATTTCTGATAAATAAAATATTAAAAGATAAAATTTTAAAAAATCATTAAAAAAAAAAAAAAAAACAACCAGTTAGTCGACTTAAAAGCCATGCCAAAGATATACTCTCAAGACAACATTGATGCCGGAGTGTTGTTTAAGAGGTTAGTTAGCCCCCTATCTTCTATACTATCTTTACAGATTTTCTTCCTGAGTGTCATCTGCACTCAGAAGATGATTAAGTGCTACTCTGGCTCTTTTCGGTTCCGATGAAGTTTCCTTAGCATCATCTTCTTCGCCCTTCCTCTTTACATTTCTGTTCTCCTGTTCTTCATGCTCTCCAGCATAAGCTTCACCACCAGAATTCTCTGATTTATCCTGCAACGATGTCTTTGGTTCAGATGCTTCAGGTTCGTCTTTTCCGTCCAAGGTTCCTTTCTTAGGTGTCCTTTCGCTTTCTTCCAGAAACACGTGGATTTCTTCATTGGTTGCCAGATCAAGAGGAGTCATTCCTACTTTTGTCCTGACAGTAAGGCTTGCTCCTTTCCTTACCAAATACTTGACTAGCTCCAGATGGGACCCTTGAACAGCATAGTGAAGTGGAGTAAGGCCCTTTCTGGTGGACGCTTTGATGGAGGCCCCAGATGAAAGCAGAGTTCTGGACAACTTCTGAATGGCCCTTTTGGGCGGCAAGTGAATTGCTCCCATGTCATCCATGGCAGCAGCACCAACATCAGCCTTGTGCTTACAGAGATAACTCACCACCTCTGCCTGCCCTGACCATGCTGCTAAATGCAATCTATGAAACGAGGGTACAGTGTCAAGGAAGAAAAATTCTAAAACCCAGCAATTTCAGTATCTTTGGAGTTCTGATTAGAAATTAGCATGAAACACCAGAGCCAGCATATTCATGAAAGAAAAGAAGAAAATGAAGAACATATAAAACTAAAGACCAAAAACTAGACAAATAATGTCTGACATGATTATTCTCTTATTTCATTTCACGACACAAGTTTAAATGGTTCACGATTAGATAGGACATTAGCAAACATCTTTATTTGTAGTAAAAGCTCGAATTGTTAATTTCAAGACACCTTTCCTTGAACTATAAATTTCAATTATGCAAGATAAGGCAAACAAGCCTCCAGATGGATGGAGAGCACACATTGGACTTCACTCCAGTCAATCCATCTACTTTCGTTCCAGTATTTTCTCGTCTATAAATGCTTCGTATCTACTTATTCCTCATGCTACCTAGAAATTTTAATAGACAGCAAAACAAACAAGCTAAATAGAAATGAGGCCAGACACGGACATACAAAAGACAGAAAATTTCATTAACTCTTCGAGTCCTTTCTGAATTCCGAGGATAATTGGACATCAAATAAGATTGTCTGGCTCACATCTCTTGTCTCAGTAATGCGGAATCAGCTCTATTTCAAGCAAGATTGTCTCTGTCTCTAAAAGGGCATGAAAAACTCAGAGAACTGAACTTTACCTTCAAGTCATCATCAAATAAACCCAAAAAAAAAAAACTCGCCTTGTCTATTCAGAAGGCCTATGCTTCTTGATAAGTAATTAGTTCAGAGAAATTTACTGAAAGAAGTTTGGATGATAATCTACCACTTTACAAATTGAAAATGGAAGTTGAAAACATCACAACAGATTAGCATTAAATTATCCATAGCAAAACACAACGAAAACCCACAAATCTTTTTTGACTTCGCACCTATCTAGTACAAAGAAATATGAGTATGAAAGAAACCCATGTTTTATCCAACCAATTAAGTACAAGAAGTATCCAATCAAAGTAAGCGTACTCTAAAAGCTAGCAAAATCTTGAATATCCTATTAACTGGATCATGTTAAGCCCGAAATACTAGGAAAAAAAATGATGATTAAAATACTAAATAAAGGATTAAGAAAACAAACAAGGAAAAGGGAGGAGGATACGGGGTTCTAGAGTGCTTATCTCTAGAGTTAATAGCCAAAGGGTTTGAGCTGACAATTGACTCAACCGCTTTCATGTCACCGGACCTCGCCGCAGCGTGAAGCTCCGTGTCTCCTCCTCCTCCTCCTCCTCTGTTTCTACCCATTCTTATTCTCCAAGTCTCTTTCTTTCTGATTCTTGTAGTAGAAAATGGTGAGATGGTGCATAATACATATTTACTGGTTGATTAGCTTTTGTTGGGTCGGGCTCTCAGTTGGGCTGAAGCACCTGTTTTCGGGCATTGGTAGAGCTTTTATTTTTTCACGCCATCGATTGGGTTTGAGCTAATTACCAGTCCCTGTATTTATTAAGACTAATTCCTTAGTCCTTGTAGCATATAAGAATTAATTGAACTTTTACCTCCTCCTCCTCCTCCTCCTCCTCCTCCTCCTCCTTCATCTTCTTTATTTTTTTCTTCCTTCAAAAATTAAAGAAAAAAAAAGTTAAATTGAAAAAAGGAATAAATTATTCCTTTGAGTTCATATTGATTGGGAGTTAGTGCCAATATCCTTAATTTTAAATATACACTCTCAAATTAATAATAAATCAAAAAATTAAATCAAATAAAAAATTCTTTCCCAACCTTAATCTACTTCTTCCAGTAAGATGGAAACTTAAAATACCAAAATGGTATATGCTACAAATTACATGAATTATCAAGCTTTAAATTACATGAACATAAGAAATTAAAAAAAAATCAGTGACCGAAATGAATATCTTGAGATTAATACCAAAATAAAAATTTCTTAAAGGATCAAAATGAAAAAAAAAATTGCAATGTTATAGTGAACAGTGCAATGTGGGAGCTACAGTGGAACAGCAAACCTTTTAAGTTCTTTTTAAGTGATTAATGATACAAGCGTCGGCTATATCAAAGCCGGATGGCAACCATTCTAGAACTCTATTCGAATCAAACTCTCAATCCCAGCCTATTCGTTAGAGCAGGCTGTTTTTTGGCACAACATCTGCTGCTGAAGTCGACTGGCTGGTTGCAGGATTTGGTGGCCAGGAGGAGCAAGATATGCCGAAGGAAGATAGCGCGAAGAAGGAACAGGTTTAGCTGCGGGAAGGTTGCAAGGAGAAGCTGGATTTGCGAGGTTGCCGGGGGCAGGAACAGGATTTCCTTGAATATTAATTGGCACGCTAGTATGGAGGTCAAAAACAGACAGAAGAGAAGAAGCTAATGGTACACTCTTTCGTTGGTCGCCTCTTTCAGAGCCTTCAGCTTCGGCAACTAATAACCATAGTTAGTGGCTTCTGGTCTATAGTCACTGATCTCGAGTATGCCCTTCGCCTCTCCTCTTTTTCTTGGGTCTATCACCTCCGCTTACTAATCAATGGATCATCAATGTTCCAATGAAAATTTGCAGGATTCAAAAGATCATCCAGGGTTGACAGGTTGTCAGAATTGGAAAATACTGAGGCAGGATCTCCACATGTCTCGGCCAAACTGGGAAACATGCAGCTATATGAAGCAGCATGGAGGTTAAAATCAGCAGGGAATTCACTTGACAAGATTCCTCTAAATATAACAATTTTTAAGTCAAAGTGTTTCTCTTCAAAGGGTGTGTCATTGAGGTTTCTTTGCCTTCCATGTTGTTGAAAAAGGTAGTTCGAGGTTAAGAGAGTTTTTTTTGTTTGATTTTGTGTTTTTAAATTGATTTTGATATATTTTTTTTTTGTTGAGAAATTATGTATTGAGGTTATAAAAGTTTATTTAGGTGTTTTAAAATGAAAACGAGTTCAAAATTAGATTTTTTTTATTCAAAATACTCCAGTTCGTTATTCACCTACTTCTTTAAAAAAAGAAAAAATAGTACAAAATTTTTAAAAAAATAAAGCCAAATTGGGTTTTTCCCTGTCATCCAGGCAATTCAGACCAACCCTCACCGGTTTAATTGGAAACACGTGTAGTAAAAAGATGGACTTATGCCTATATTGCCTTATTATGGGGGAAGAGATGGACTTGTGCAACAGTTAAAAAGGATCTGGATACTCTCCTCGATTAACTTGCATAGAAACAGAGGGGGACTCTACGCCACTTTGGAATTTACATGTAGAACCTGAACAAGAATGCTTGTCTAATGCTGTTTGCCAAACCGTTCAAACATTATCAAAAGTCCTCAATCAAACAGATGCTGTAAAACAAATTCAAACTCTATTGCTAATTTTCTAAGACAGTTTTACAACATACTGAAAAACATGATCTGCACCATTTCCTTCCCCAACTTCGCTTCTTCTTGCTTTTTTCAACAATCATTTCCATCTTCAATGCTTTAAAACAAGGATGATAAACAGGTATCGGGGCATGTATTCCTAAGCATTTCAAAAGCCAAAGCATATATAGACACAAGCAACCACTTGCTTGTTTCATGACTATCTTTCTGAGCTGCAGCATGACGGTTTTGTGCTGGCATGTGTCAAATGTTATTGACTAGTCTTCTAAGAAATCAACTCTCTCCTGATTACCTTCATGAAGGTCTGGGAGTTCACCACTGACAGAAAACTTCATCCACCTCTTTTTCTCGGCATATTTGAGACAGGGCTGCATCACAAGGCCAATTGCCACCGCAAACAGACTCACAATCATCACTTTGACTGTTGAAAGAGCTAACACAACACAAATCAGTATGGTTGGAGGAATACACATAAGAATGGCTCCAACTGTTCCCACAGGAATCTTGTAAGGCCGTGAAGCAACAGGACATTTTATCCTTAACAGTACAAATGCTATAAATTCCAATATCATTCCAAAGCAATATAAAAAATTCTCTGCAGCTATGATCTCCTGAAAGCTTAGCCATGATAACAAAATAACACCAGATGCAGAAAATAAAATCCCAATCAAAGGTGTGCCATGCCGAGACCGCTTGGCAAAGAACTCTGGAAGCATTCCTCGCTCTGCCATCCCCAAAAGCTGGAAAGAGTCGCTGCTCATTTCAGCCACGAACATTCCCATATTTGACATTGCTGCAGCCCCTTGGATCCACCATCTCAACCAAACACCCCCCAAGAATTTTAGCAATATCTGAGAAATACCCATCAGTCCACAAATCACGGTTGAGTGGGATAGCACCAGTGCCAACCAAAAGGGGGAAGAAATAACTAAGAACAACCAAGATCAAAGCATAAAAGAGAGCTTTAGGTAGATTTTTCTTCGGGTTATCCACCTCTCCAGCAAGAGTACTTATTGAGTCCCAATAGTTTAAATTCCAAAACAGAGTGTTCAAATACAAATTCCAATCTACATCATGCAAATTCATCGCAAACCATCTTGAAGGCTCCAGCTTCGGAATCGCCACTAGCCCCATAACGACAAAAGGAAGGATCGAAAAGATCCCCAGAAGAACTGCAACCCATCCCACAATAGCTAAACCCCTGTAATTCATGTAAGTGAGGAGAAATGTCAAAGCCAGAGCAGCTGCAACTCTTGGTAAACCACCAGCCAAAGCTGGGATTCCTGACTTCAAATAGTCAAGAAAAGAACTGGGTACAGAGCATTATCAATCACCCCGCTCAGCCACTTCATCCATCCTTGCTGGAAACCCCAGTAAGGACCCAAAAGCAGTTGAAACCCAAACAACATAACCTCCATTTTCTGGAAACATGGTACCCATCTCGGCTGTAATCAATGCCTCGGGAACACTCCATATTAATGGGAATACCAAGAACCCAAGAAGTGAAAGGAGCGGACCAGCTGCCTGAACACTATCCTCCACTCCAAAAGGTCCACCGGAAACCTCATAGAAGATGAGAAAAATGGAGGTGCAAAACTGAAACTTTCTTAAAGTTGTCCAATTTAGGTGAAGAAGGTCCTTCATTAATGTCCACATGTGCAACACCAGTGTATTCTCCCATTGCAATAGAAGGTTGTTGCTTATTTGCTGCTGTGTTCCTCAGTTTCTGCACTTAACATAAGGTTCTAACTTCATTAAAAAAAGTTGGGATCTCTATGATTTATCAAGTAGGAAATCAAAGCAAGACAAAATCAAGACGAAACTGACTCATCAACGCAGCTAAATAATGGCAAAACATAAGCACAAAGTTTCAAAATTGAGCAACGAAATGAGCATCATTCAAGAAAACAGAAAACGGGTTTTCTAACATGAAATACACCCAATCAAATCCATAAAACTAAACATAACAAAGAAAAAAGAATCTCGACCTTTTTCAAGTGGATAATAATAAACAAAAAAGACTGATGAGAAACAAAAAGGAAAAGTTGTAAAGAGAGCGGTTGAGGGAGAGAGAATGGAAAGCGGGGATATAAAAACATACCATGAAGAAAGAAGAAAAGACATCGCGGATGAAATTGGGAAGAGAAGCTCTGTAAAACTCAAAAATCAGATTTGACAAAACTGGGTAATGAAGACATTCATAATTACTTTTCAACGGCGTTTTCTTTTGGAGATTGGGTGCGTCTCTTTCCTTATGCCACTGTGTGTTCCTCCTTTGTGGTGAAACAGAAGGTTGAAATATATTTTTCTTTTCATTTCATTCTCGCGGAATTATTTTTTTATTTAAATAGAGCAGTGTGATTCAGTAATTGTAATTTTAAGAACTAGGAAGCATTATTTTTTTTTAAGAAATAAGTGAAGTTATATTATATAAATCCGTCTCAAAATCAATTTCATAAATATATGTGAAAATCCATAATTGAAATATGATCTATTTACAGGATATGAATTTTTTTTTTATGAAGATTAGAAGCTACAGTATAATGTTGACTTGATTGTATTAAATAGAAAAAATACTATTAACATATATATTAATATTAATGAAAAATATTTTAAAAAAACATATTAAAAAGAAAAAATATACATAACATATGTATTTAATGTTAATAAAAATATGTTGGATTTTTAGATAATTTTTATATATTATTTTTTACACAATATTAATATCAATAAAAATACAATAAGCTCTTATAAAACTTTTATACACTTAAACTTTTATACATTTAAAGCCTAAAGGTACATGAAAAATAAAATCTAAATGTAGTTATATTTATAAGAATAGGTTTTTTCTTTTAGCTGAGCCTAAAATAATTGGGTTTTTATTTTGGCTCAACTTCAGAAATGTGGTTTTTTGAGGATTTTTTAAACATATTAGATATAAATTTATCAATGATTAAAAAAATTTAAAACATGAATTTGATATCTTTCTAATATAAATATTATTTTTAAAAAACATATTTTCAATTATATTATTAAACATGAAAAACTATCATTTCATCAATTAATTTGATGCACACAATTTATATTTAAAAATATTTTTTTTAATGGAATAGTTAAAATACTATTTAGGAGACGTGCAAATCGCATCTAAAATTTAATTTTTTAATTAAAAATAATTTTTTTTATGTTTTGAATAGTTTTGACATATTAATTTTTAAAATAATTTTTTTTAAAATAAAAAAATATTATTTTAATATATTTGGACACAAGAAAAACATTTTAAAAATAATCACCAACTACATAAAAATAGAAAAAAACGATAAGCTTTAATATTCTTGTTGCACCTCACGTTATATATCTTTCTTCAGATTTTATTATTTTAAATACTTTTAAAATCAGAGCTAAAGATGATTTGTTGAACCTGAAACGATTCCTCAGACAATGATTAAAAGAGGTGGGAAGCTGCACGTGATTGTTACAAAGTAGCCAGGACTAAAATGATCAGAGAACGATTCAGAAATAAACAAAAGATTAAAGACAAAAAAAAAAAAAAAAAACATAAAAGGCTCGGCAACACCCACGATCAAAGAAGAAACTAGGTAATAATGGAATCGGTGCCAAACTTGCTCGGAAAAAAGAGTGGGTGCCAAGTGATGAGATTCTTTCAGGAAGGGTATTAAGACAAACCGCCCTCCCATTTTACACCTTTTAATGGATTCCATATGCAAGTTGTACTACATATAATGAAATGATATCTTGCATTCTTGTCCTGCCATTGTTAGTAACAATACTGGATTTACCCCACAATATAGTGTGGAATATACTAGATAAAAGCATTATATGTTCTAGTAAGAGAATATTTTTATCAATTAAGGTACGAAGTTTGGTTAATTCACTGCATAGAGTTGTTGTCTACTATCTATCATATAAAATCAAGATTTTTTTTTAAAAAAAGTACAGAGTCCAAAACCTGCGTGCTCTTACATGTGATTTAGGTATTTGTAAACTTAATTCTTGAAATTATTTTATGGAAAAAAATATTTCTTAAAAAAATTAAATCATCAAGTATTGAGCCATGCTTGTTATTGGTGACAATAAATCAAGAATGATTGTGTTGTACATGTCATTGATGAAGATATTGTTTAGGTCATGTATCAGGAAATAACAATTGATTATAAAAGTAATGTATGGAATGCATTGAAGAAGTATCGTGTATAGAAGAAATTGTGTGAATAGAAATTGTGGGTCAAGATTGAGTTTAGGCCCGGAATATCATGTTTCTAAACATTCAAGCATGCCTCGAATGGTAATGTTAGTTGTCTGGGTTAGATGTATGGATGGGTGATATTTTCGTCATCTTTTGGGCGTGTATCACTCTCTAGTCTCAATTAATGACATTTCAAATGTATTCATTATTCATATATTCTTTTCGTTAAGATTTTTTGATTACTTGAAAGTATTGTAATCGAGCTCTAGGCCTCGTTTGTTTCACGAAAAAATGGTTTTTAAAAATAATTTTTCAAAACTTTTATCTTTATTTGTCATTATAAGTTGATCAACAAAAAAACACTTTATAGTAAAAGAGAAAATTGGTTTGGTTTTCTAGAAAAGTGTTTAGCGTTTTATTTGGACTGAAAACACTTTCGAGAAGTTGTGGAGAAGAGGATTTTGAAATATTTATATTGTTCGATAGTTATATCAAGTGAGATGATGACAACTTTTGCTCTTGTGCATTTATATTTTGTTTTCATAGCATTCTAATTTCATCCTTTAGAATTTGATTTAATTTGATTTTTATATCCACTTTGATCATTATTTTTTATGATTGTTACTTGTTTTTATCTTATCATTTTTAATTGAAATTTTTTTATCTATCAAATTTGGTCTTTATTTTTTATTGTTATTTATTTTATTCAAAATAATTTATAAAATTATATTTTTATTTTCATTATCTTTCAGCTTTTTATCTAATAGATTTACTAGCTATTCCTTTGATTATTATTTATTTTATTTGAGATAATTTATGAAATTAGATTTTTTCACAATTTTATTTTGTTGACTTTTTAATTTGTAGATTTGTTTATCGTTATTTTAATAAACTTGAAAAAAATATTAATAATTTATTTTTCAGCTCATTTTCTATAACATAGTCAAATCTTTTGGAAAATATTTTCTAATTTGTTTCAATAATGATACTATACCGAATATAAAAATAATTCACTTTTAGAAATTCATCTTCCAATAAAATTATTTTTTAAAAAGTATTTTTCAGCAATCAAACAAAGCCTAATATGTCTTCAATATTCATTCTTTATTTATTTTGTTCTTTCCTTTTTATCTACTTTTACTTTGCATTTTGTGCCAGTTCATTTCTTCTCTTTTCTTTTCTTACTGTAGAATTGTCTTTGTTTCCTTTGTGTCCATGGGATCTTCCTAAAACTTATGAGTTGATTATAATAATTCTTTGGATGGAAATTTGTAAATTCTAGATTTTTTCATTTTTATTTTTATTGTATTATTAAATTTTTTTCAAATAAAAAAGTGAATTATCCTAGATCAAGTCATGAATGAATTAGAAATTATCATCGTAATAAAATTCAATGATCTTCTAAAGAAGAAAAGAAGAC
>JACEGQ020000233.1:30000-50000 GCA_015852605.2 Populus deltoides | reverse complement strand
ACCCAAGCTATACTTGGATATTTAGTATTTGTTAAGGCACAACATTTTCTGTTTAAAGGCGCAAGATGGAGAGTGAGCAAGGGGGAGTCCGTAAAGGTTTGGAAAGATGCATGGTTTGCACAACAGAACGGTTTCAAGATTTGGACTCCTCCAAAAGTACTGGCTGAAGATGCAACCGTGAGGGATTTAACGGCTGATAATGGTATGGAGTGGAATAATGATCTTGTTGACAGCATCTTCCTCCCTTTTCAGGGATCATAAATTGAATTTATATCCAAGGAGGCCTCCTGACAAAATTGTTTGACTTTACATGAAGAATGTAGTTTTTACAGGTAAGAGTGCCTACAATATGCTAGTGAAGCAGAATAGTAGATGGGCGACGCGCATCCCTCCTAGAATCGGACACTTCCTGTGGATGGCTTTGAAAAATAGCTCTTCTATTCGATCAAATCTTCTTACAAGAGAGGCAGTTGTAGATATAACTTGTGGTCTTTGTGATATGGGCGTGGAGGACATTGACCACATGCTAAATCCTTGTGGTTCGCTAGTCCTTTGCGTATCAAACTGGATGATGGTTCTTGAGTTCTTGAGTAAGATACGTCAGTTGGGGAAATTGCAGCAGTGGTCGCATGGACAATTTGGAAATCTCGTAATAAGCAGTGTTTCGAGCATCAATAGATCCTTCAGCCTATCAATCTTATGAGAACTAGCTCAGACCTGTTGATCTTGTACCAGTTTAAAGAGTCTACAGATAGTGTTCAGATCGACCACAATTTCCCATTAATGCATGCACTGCTTCTCGAGGCTCCTACAAGCTTCATTCTGATGATGTTGTTTTGGGGAATGGCAATAAAGGAGTTGGAATAGTCATCAGAAATGATCGTGGTGATATTATGGTTTCTGCATATGAAAAGCTCCCATCTACTTCCTGCAGCGGTGGCTATATTTCGAGATAGTTTTTGAGATGGTGGGCTGGTTATAGTTTAAAATGTTTTTTTGCTCGAAAATATATTAAATAATATTTTTTTATTTTTTAAAAATTATTTTTAATAGTAGCATATTAAAACGATTTAAAAACATAAAAAAATTTAATTTTAAAAAAAAAACTCAAATTTTTTAAAAATATGGTTTCAACTATATTCTCAAACATTGTCTTAGACTCTTTGTCATCCTTTATTTCCGTGACTAGCCCGTGTTTTTTAAAAGAATTGATTTTTTTAAGTTGTTTTAATATATTGATATTAAAAATTTATTTTTAAAAAATTATTTTGATATATTTTCAAGAAAAAAGATATTCATTATTAATATTAAATATCATATATCTATTTGTTATTGTGTTTTAAAAAATAAGGTTTTTTCCTCGAACATTTAAATTCATTACAAATCTCTTACAACTCCAACAAAGTTGAGCCTTGGACCTTTCCTATCTTGATTCCATTATCGAAGGCATTATAGATCTTAGCAAATCTTTTTTTTTTTTTTTTAATCTTTCCGCTTGTGTTATACTCCGAGAACAGGTAATAAGCTAGCCCATGGTTTAGCTCGATTATCATAATCATGATTAATGATGACAAACGAGCCCAGCTAATAACATCTGTTGTTCACTTACTTGTTTCTAATTATAATTAATTCAAGGTTTCTGGTCATATTTTTTTTTATGGATTTTGATCATCATCATTGTATATATATATATATATATATATATATATATAAATATATGATGCAATTCATTTTTACAAGGATTATATCTACGAATTCGTATTTAAAAAAAAAAAAGACTAGCATTTGTGCTTTTGACTACAGGAGGCTAAAAGCTTCGAACATGAAAATTTGTTTGGAAATGTAGTTGTGGTTGTTTTTTCAAAGTGATTTTTATTTATAAATATATTAAAATAATATTTTTTATTTTTTAAAAATTATTTTTGAGATCAACACATCAAAATAATCTAAAAATATAAAAAAATATTAATTTGAAATAAATTAAAAAAATTTCAAACTTTTTCAAAAATACTTTTGAAACATAAAAATAAATATTACCAAACTTAAAGAATGAAGTCACCATTTTTTGTCTCCCTAATTTCTTCTAAATTCTTCAAAATGACATTTGGGATCGATTTGAGCATGAGCATGGCCTTGCTTACATGTTTTTTAATTGTAATTACACGATGCTTTCAAAAGCTAGATAGTTTAAGAAATTCTTGTGAGATTAGTTAAGTATTAGCCACCTGTCTTGTGCTTTGCTGTAGGACATGGTAATTTTTTTTTTCAACAACTAAAAATAAAATAAAATACAGACGTGATCGTAACAACATAAAAAAAAAAATGTTATTTAAATGATGTGAGCTCGCTTTAGAGAAATAAGAAAAACTAATGATCTGGGTTATATCTAATAAATTGATTTTATTTTAATTAAATAATAAAAAAATAATGATGATAAACCAATAAAATTTTTAAAAAAACAACCATTATAACTTGAAAAAAAAACTTTTGACGGTACAAAGTTGGATAAACTAAAAAAACAAATGGCTCAAACCAACTCAAGATAGTGTAATAAATATGTAATCTAGGCAACAAGAAGCAAGCTAATTCGGATTAACATGCATAACCCATGGTCTATGCCATGACATCAGAATAACTCGCAAAAAAGAAATTGAAGAAAACCACAAAACTATTTTTTTGAGAAAAATAATGTTAAATGATAAATTTTTTTAAAAAAATCAATCATAGAAGAGAAAAAAAAAATAACAATTAGAAGAATAAGGATAAAAAAAATAGATTAGAGGAAAATAAAATAAAAATTAATTGAGGGGTGAAATTGAAAAGAAAAAAACTATTAAAAAGGACAAAAAACAAAAGAATGAGGATCAAATTAAAAAAAATAAAACATCTTAAATTTAGTTCGAGGGATAAAATTAAAAACCAATAAAAATTACACAAAATGGTCAAGAAAAAAAATTATAAATAAAAAAAATGATGACCAAAATAACAAAAAACAACACATGATAAGTTAGAATTTAATAATAAAATTGAAGAAAAAAAACTAAACTTTACAAAAAAAAAAAAAAAAAAAGCTAAGAATACAAATTTAAAACAAAGAGAACAGAGATCAAATTGAAAGACAAAACAAATTAAACGGCAACAAATTTTGAATTGCAAACATGAAAACTAAGGAATGAAGAGAGAAAAAAAGAAAAAGAAAAAGAAAAAGCTTACAACGCCAAATCATTGGTTCGTTTAGAACACATGTCATATAGACATGAAAAGGAGGTTGAGAGAATTCTAACATTGCTCGAGAAATCATTATTTGATGGCTAAACACTGCCCAAAAACTAAAAAAACCGAACCGCACTGTTCAAAAAAAATCAACAACAAAACCAAAAAACCCAAAACCGAAAAACAGAGCCCAAACGTTTGAACCGTTTTTTCCTAAATCCGACAAACAAAACCGGTCGGTTGACCTTTTTTTCGGTTTTTTAAAATTTCAATTTGGTTATTTTTTTGATAAAAGCTGGACCGATCCGAAAATAATCACCCCTAATCCACAATAAATCTAAAGTCAATAGCTACCAAAAAAAAAATTTTTTTTTTTCCCTCCCTTCCTTTTGTTAAACCCCTTTCTTTTTGTTAATTTGTTATGTTATTTAAAATGAAATATCAAAATCTTCATTTAAAATTATGATATAATTTGAAGAATTTTTTTTAAAAATCATGATAAAACTGCCTAAAACAAACCAAAAACGGTAAAATTTTAAATGATAAATAATAAATTTAAATGATATTTTTTAAATGATAAAAATAAAAGTATTATGACAAATTATTTTTTTAAAATAATTAATGTGTTTTAAGTAGTTTTTAGTTAATAAGTTGAGTTGTGATTCAGTTTAAATTTTTAATTAAATCAAATTGAATTAATTAATTTTTTATATTTTTTTGACCCAAATATCTTGAAATGGATCTGGATTTTCTATCACTGCCCTGAATTAGTATGCTGCCAAATTGAATCATAAAGTTAGATTTTATCACTTTGATTTCTTAAAAAAGATTAATAAAAAATTATGAACTAAGGTATGTACTAATTTTAAAATATACGAAGGAGAGTAGTAATAAGAGTGAAAAAACAAAACACCTCCTAAACAAATTAGCTTTATTTACTTTTTGTTTTGTCATCGACAAAAAGTCTCTACGTCCGAGGAAACAAACGTCCGTAACCCTAAAAGCAAACATAGACGAAACCAAAAACCCAACAACAACAACAATAACAAGTCTAACAATCGCAAGAACCAAACTTTGTTACAAGAACCGATCGTTGGTACGAGAAAGAAGAAACGACAAATCCCAATTCGGAGAAAAAAGCTTATTTTTTCTTATCAAATCGCATCCACGGTTTGCCTGGTATGCACTGATTTTATTTAGTTTCAAAAATTGCAGACTCACTTCAAATTTTGCAATATAAATTGTACTATAGATACATACACATATATATAGCTGATGGGTTTCTGTTATTTTATGATTTTTTTTTATTTGTTAGAGACATTTCTATTATGCAAATTCACAATTTTGCGGGATTTATTTTCATTTGAGTTATGATACTAAGCTGATGGTTCTGTGTTATTCGATGATAATAATCCTACTTTCTATGCTTTGTTGTGTCAAAAGAGAGATTTTAGAAGTGATATGCACAATTTTTTGAGGTTTTTTTTTTTGATTCGTGTATAATTGAATCTTGGATGATATTTAGTTATGGGTTGGGTTTTGATTGTCAAGATCATTGCTTATATTTTTTTTAGATAATTCTGGACAAATGATGGAATGGGTTTTGTTTGTCTCTTGATTTTCTGAAGTGGGTTTGGTTTTATCTGAAGTTTTTTTTTTTTTTAATTTTGCAGTGTAAATTGTAATGGAGAGAATATTGTGGCATTTTTAGCCGATCACTATCTGTTAATATGAAGAAGTTGTTCTGTTGATTTTGTTTTTATAACGCAATTCACAATTTGAGTTTTTTTTGCCTGTATAACTTTATTTTGTGGATGCGGTGTTTGGTTTCTGCTAATCAAGGTCATGGCTTTTATATTTGTTTCGTTGTTGTTGAGAGAATTTTGGAGGAATGGTCCAGTGGGTCTTGGTTAAATCTTGGTTTGTGGAGTGGATTTGATTTTATTTGAAGATTTACGAACGTCAAGGCTAATAAGAACTCGATACGTGGGGGAATTATTGAGTAAAGGTTGATTCAAGGGCATGACTGTTGTGTGTCTGTTTCTTTTGTGCATATATTACAGGGAATAAAAGGAATTAGAACATTCGATCATCGAGAAAGAGCATTGCAGGGTGGTTTTGCTTGCAAGACATGGATCCTGGTCGCTATGGCCTTCAGCAAGGATGGGATAATAACAGCGTAATTGTGGTTTCCTCCTTAAAAATACTGATAAAAATGCAAGAAATTTTTTAGGATTGTCCATTAGTTTTTGGGCATCATCTATCTCATCCTTAAAAGAAAAATAAGAGAAAGCTGTTGGGGGCAGTGAGGATATGGAATGGATTTGCGTAACCTCCTCCTATCTTGATTGGTATTTGTTGCTGACATAAGCTTATTCTCTTGAATCCACAGGCTCTGGAGGGGTATGGTGCAGTCCATGAGCCTAACTACCGGTAAGTAAGGCCCGATGCTTGCTGTCAGGGCTTTCATGGTAAAATATTTTATTTGAAAATTTGTGTACTCTTATTTTCCTTTTTAAGTTTTGTTGGTTAAGGTATTTATTTCGTGCAAGATTTTCCAGAAGCCTCTTATGCTTGATATTTTCTAAATGTCTCCTTTGTTGTGGTCTGTAATCTTATTGTCATTATTTCTTTTTCAAGCTTTGGCTCATGATTTTTCATGTCTGCTCTTCCATTAAATTATTTTATTTTAGCAGGGGTGGTGGTTCATATGATGAGAGGAGGTTTATCAATGACCGGTATTCAAGGGATAATGGATACCCAAGACATGCCATCCCCCGGAACATTCTAGAGAGAGAGAACTATCCCCCACCTGCTGCTGTTGATGTTTGGCCTCAATCAAGAAGGAGAAGTTATGAAGAAGAATACCCACTTGAGAGGGAGTCAAGGAGACATGAGAGACCATACTTCGATACTTACCATGATATAGATGCTATTCATGATCGGGATGGCAACCACAGCATTGACAACTACCGTGATCACGGACTTGATAGGGCTTCTAGGTTTGGGGAACGTGACCGTGATGATTATGCATATGATGATTATGACTATAAGTCACACACTTATCAAAATAGGGAGGATAGCCATGAGAGGGATTATGAATATGGTAGGCATAGTTATGATTCTGATTATGAAAGAGGCAGCAGGAGAGATGGCAATTGGAGGAGGCGTGGATCCCATGATCGAGAACATGACAAGAGAGGTTTGAGTCAGGAAAAATCTCAGAGTCCACATAGACGGCATGAACGATCTCGGTCTCGTGGATATGATGATCGTCCTAGATCAAGGTCTCCTCGGAGCCGAAGTCATAGCCGAAGTCAAAGGGAGGACAGCTATGATGGTGGCAGGCATGAGAGGAGTGAAAGGAGGAGGGACCGTGAACACAAGCGTCAGCGTGGCCATTATGACGTGGTATGTTACATACAGCCTTCTTTATTGTTATTTACTGCCTGGCTTGATCTGTGGTGAGTCACTGGGCTTTAACAAGAATTCTGTCTCTTGTAGGCCCCATCTGCAACCGTTGTTGTGAAGGGTCTCTCACAGAAGACAACCGAGGAAGATCTTTACCAGATTCTTGTAATGTCTTAGTTTACACTCTTTATCCGGGCACTGTTGCTTTTCCTCATTAGATGTTTTCATAACATTTATTTGCTTTTTGTGGCCATCAGGCTGAGTGGGGACCACTTCGCCATGTTCGTGTAATCAAAGAGAGGAATTCTGGCATCTCCCGTGGATTTGCCTTTATTGATTTTCCTTCTGTGGTATCTATCTGCCTAATCTGGCAAGGTTGCATATTCTTTCATGAATGGCATTCAAATAATGTTTTTGTCTGAAACAGGGAGCAGCATGCACTATGATGGATAGGATTGGGGATGATGGTCTTGTTGTTGATGGCCGAAAGCTTTTCTTTGAGTACAGGTATTTCTCTTTAATCATTGCCATGATTGTGGTATCATGAAAGTCAATTGTGATTATTTATTCCATGCTAGTATCTTGAAGTTGTACGTTGTGTATGTATGTTGGATCTCACATACTGGTGAATTCCAGATACATTCTTACTTTAGCTGTTGCTGGCTTCCCTAGCACTATTCTCCTTCAATATCTGACTGATGGTGGCATTTTTTGATGAAAACGCTACATTAATGTCGTTGTACATACATATGGTGGCCCTATGACACATTTTTGGCTTCAAGCATAACCATTATCACTTTGATTTCTGTTTTCTTTCAGTAGTAAACCAACTGGGGGGGCAGGTGGGCCTTTTGGTCAAGAGAAATCTGGTCAGCACAGAAACATCACAGTGCCATCTGATTGGATGTGCACTATCTGTGGTTGTGTCAATTTTGCAAGGCGTACATCCTGCTTTCAGGTTTGTTTTTCCATCTCATTTTCTCCTTATTTGATTTTTGATAAGTTGAACAGTTATAATTTTTTATGAATACACAATCAGCCATTAGTTTCATTTGTTAGCACTAGCACGGCAAGAACAATTCCCCGCTGGTGCTGAGCACGCATGTCAAGTGTTGAAATGACAATCATTATTTTTTCTAGTGTTGTTTGGAGGTTAATGTATGTTGGAAGTCACATTGACACCTTTAACATGCTGTCACTTCATGGTGATAAGAGCCTTTTCTTAACCTCTCATTATGCCTTATTTCTGATTTGATGAGTCTCCTTTTCCTCTCCCTTCTATTAAGTGAAGTGCCCAATGTTTCTTGTTCCCGAAGTCCCTAATAGGTTTCAGCTTCTTCAAGTGATCCTTTATTTCCCTCGTTTGTGTTAAGCATGTGCTCTTTTCACTTAAGCTGAAGACCCCTTAGCTCTAGTAGATGGGTCTCGTAAAAGGGATAGATTTCCACTTTGCTTTGTGACGTGCTTTGGTTAAATAGTATGGACTTGTAGTACTTTTGTGCAGAGCTCTTGCTTAATGATTTTACAGCAAATGGAAAAGAAAAACTTTACCCAGGGATTCTGGTGGATTTTATAATGGTTTGAGAATTAAGATCCTTGAAAACAAATCGTTGAATGGCCTCTTTTATTATATGTTGCAGTGCAATGAGCCACGAACTGATGATGCACCACCAGCAGATATGACTTTATCAAATCCACCATCCTCAGGAAAGAAAGGATTTGAGGCAGGTTGGTTTGAAATGTTTCTTTTTTCCTGACATGTTTTAATATATATGCCACAACTTGCTAAGCTGACACCTAATCAGGCCCAACTCATGTTTTGGTTGTTCGTGGATTGGATGAAAACGCGGATGAGGAGATGCTTCGCTATGAGTTTTCCAAGCATGCTCCAATTAAGGTACAAAATGCTGTAAAATTCATTTTTGTTTTATTAGAAAATCCCCCCTTTTTTGGCATGTTCACGCTTTTATCTTTCCTAATTTGCAGGATCTTCGACTGGTTAGAGACAAGTTTACTCATGTTTCAAGGGGATTTGCCTTTGTTCATTTCCATTCGGTAAATTCATTTGTTATTGGTGATTGGATTTGTTGAATATTTTGTTCCTCTTATTTTTTGCTTTCCAGTTTTTCTTAGTCAAAATAATCTTTGATGGTTGTCATGCAATTCAAACAATTACGAGTCCAAATTTATTATAAACAATGCACAACTGACAAATATATGTTAGGAGCTAAGGTAAACTTACTAACAGTGATTCAGTGGTATTTTTATGATGAAATTATTTAGAAAGATTATACAACAAAATATGATTTGGTGGTATTGTCTTTCCTTTCACCTTCCATTCTAGGCTATAAAACTAATACAAACAGTGGTACCATGGTGGTTGTCGCATATTTTGAATGTTGCTGATATCTATAGCTTAGCTACCCAATGAAATCCCATTTCAGACTGATGTACTTTAGGTACTTTGTGTTACTTAAAGATTTTCTTTTGAAATTTTAGTTGTATGGCCTCTGCATCCTGCAAGACCCCTGCCCCTCTGTATGAAGATTTTACTTGCTCTGTTCAGAATTAGAGACACAACAAAAGAGAGTTCCTAGCAGAAATAATAGATGCATTCTTTGCAATCATATGGTTCTTGTCTTGTAGGTTGAGGATGCTACTAAAGCCCTTGATGTGACCAATGGAACCACTCTTGAGAAGAATGGGCAGATCTTAAGAGTGGCATATGCAAAGAGCATTCTTGGCCCAGGGTCATCAGGACCATCGCAGTCAAGCAGCTTAGCAGCTGCTGCGATTGAGGCAGCGGCATTTGCACAACAGGTATATCAATGAATCTTTTCTTCAACTATTGTAGTTTCTTTTTTGTCACACATTTTAAATTGAAGCACTAAATTTTACATGGTTTGCTCATACTTAGAATTTGAAAGCCTAGGGAAAAACAACTTTTTTTTGGATGAAGAAAATCAACACAGCCTAGAAACTACTTTAATTTTCTGTTATTTGAAGTCACTGAAAGCTTTTCATGAAGTGATTGTTGGTGGGGAAGTTGGAGAAAGTTGACATTGTACTTGTACTATGTACTATGTACCATAGAAATGTAAAAGATACCTTGTTATCAAAGGCCCCTTTTTCTGGAGAAATGGTTCTGTGAAGTGAAGGTTGATGAACAGATTAGAGAAAATTGATTTTCTGATATGATACATGTATTTCACACCTTAGAATAGCCACTTTAGGAGGTTTTTTATATTATTATCTGTGAGGCTGTAGGCATTTCTTTTGATCAAAGACTAAATTTCACTATCAACTTGTAATTTGTTTATGGCAATCAGTCAGGTTGACAAGGAAAACTTTAGATGAATGTGTCTGGGTGTTTGTCAAGGTGCTACTTCCACGTTAATGGATTTGTGCTTGAACTTTTTGATGTTGATCTTTTTGTGATTTCATTGATGCATTAGACACAGGTTTTGTTATGGTTCATTGAGTGGAGATATAACTCCTAAGAATTCTCTTCTTGTCCCTATCACTTCTCTGTCTCTTGGAATATTAGTGAATATTATTGTTATATTCTAGTTATATTACTACCTGTACCCTTCATCTTAATTCTTTGTGCTTGCTTTCTGGTTTTTGAATATGCTGATTTTAAATATGATATTTGAGTTCTTAAAATTTTATTTTTTCATCTTTTAGTATGACGCTGTTGGCTGGGCACCTAAGGAATATAACCCAGATGAAAAACAATCTGTCGGTGGGCAGGAGCAAGCTGGTGGGGAGATTACAGTCCAAAAGGATGGTTCTGCTGCACAATCTGCTTTTGTGTGGGATGAAGCATCTGGTTATTACTATGATGCTGCTTCTGGCTTCTACTTTGATGGAAATACAGGTTCCTTCTACATTTCTTGTTTGATTTGCACCAAGTGGAAGATAACATTTTGCATGCATTGTGGATTTGAGCTATTGTTATAATGAATGTCGTAACTTGATCCAGGCATCTTTTACTAGATGGCAAGTTTCTGATTGTTGTCTTCATGTTAAAAAAAAATCCAGAAGGGGCATTGCTGTTTTCATTTTTGTGGTATAATTGGATAGATAATTGGTGTGTTTGGCTCTTTGCAAATGCTTTATCCTTGGGTTTTCTCCCTGGTACAAGCTAATAGATTTTTCCCTCCCTGAAGTAGTATAAAGATATATTTTCATTTTTATTCCTGTCAAGAAGTTTTATCTGATTATACTCTTGTGCAGAGAGAAAGGAGGGAATACTATTCCTGTGTGGAACTTGGAAATCATGTTAATGTTTAACTGTCTTTCTAGGAACTCTAGCATTCTTGCTAGTACAAAATCTGGTCACTGAGATTTTGAGAGCAAATGCTAAGATACTTCTTGTAGATCTTGCAAAAGTGCTGATTAGGCAGAATATTTTGGGAACATATGACCTGCTTATTTTTTTTGGGTAAGTTTGTGTGGGCATATACAGTCAGTGGAGATTTTTTGACTGTTATTTCTATTTTAACTTTGGAGCTTGAAATTGCCAGCTTCTAATAACTGCCTGGACAATGGTGATTTGTATGCAGTAGGAAAAATGTAGTGGGACAACTACATGAGTTTATAAAACGGAATAAGGTGCTTACAACTTTACATGTATGGTGCATTTGCTTGTGATTTACTTCATTGTCATCCATGAATTGACTGGAGCTACTTAACTGTATGCCTGCTTTACTTTTAGAGGCTTGCGATCCATAACTTAATCTCATAAATTTCTTTTGAGGAACATTTTGACCTTCACTAAGATGCAATTTTGTGTCTAGTTTCCTTGGACAAGTTGTTTTCAATTTGGTTCCTTGTTGAGGAGAATTGTGATGAAAATTTAAAACTTGGTTATTGTTCCCCGGGAACTAGTGTTGTCAAAGGCGAAAGGTGCTAATAAGCGCCAAGCCTGGAAAATGCCCGAGGTGCTAGGTGCACACCTAGGTGCTCACCCGAATGAACAAAGGCGCTCAACCTGTATGATATAAAAAATTAAATGTATAATATTATATGATGATTTATAAATCTAAAATATATACCAATTAAGATTAGATCATTAGAAAATCAAAAGAAAATATAAAATACCATATAGTCATATAAAGTTACATTTTTCACCTTTAAAACAAAACAAAACAATTTAAAGTAGTAAGTAGCCAAATAGATTAAAACGCAAACTTAAATATCATCATCATTGTTCATTAATCTTCAAAAACATCTTCATCAATGCTTTCCTCTCCTTCACTTGAGCTCTCCATATCGTCCATTTCATGATTATAATCCAAATCTCCATCTCTTAAACTATACTGCGCTTGTTAAAACTAGAACATGATCCCTCTTCATGTGTAGTTCTAGCACTTGATGTTCATGTACCTCTCAACTTTGTTTGTTGTCTAGTATTGGTTCTAGGGATTGCAAATAAATAATCACAGTACCACTACTGCTGGAATAATGAAAAGTTGAAAACAGGTGAGGTGGCAAGCCCCCAAGTACACACATGGTCAACATGATGTAAGTTTGTAACAATTAATCGAGAAAAAGTGGCCAAGTTCAGTACGCATATTGACTACACACACTCACACATGCACAAGCAAACTGCGTGTGTACCGGTCTAGTCATGGTCAAAAATATATAAAAGTAATCTTTGTATTGATAGAATATAATATATATCATATACAAGCAAACTGCATGTGTCATGACTTGGTCAAATAATCTTTGTAATTTGCCACATACAAAGCTTCAGCTCCACATAATTTTTATATGATATAACTTGGTAGAATTTTTATATGAGAAATTAAGAAAGAAAAAGATGAGATGACAGAAGAAAAAAATCATAAGGAATACCTCTGTTTTTTATCTGTCTTCACTCGACTTCTTTCTCTTCTTCTTTGGTGGTGTTTCGTGTTTGTTTCTGTTCTTGTTTCAATTTTCACGTCTGTTTCTTTTCTTCTTTAACTTTCACGTCGGTTTCTTTTTTTCTTTTTTACCTTAATCTGTTTTTTACAAAACTACCCTTAAGTTTTTTTCTTGTGTAAGACCAGAAAAGGAGACGAACAAGACAAAATATAAGTCATTTTTTTTTATAAAAAAAGCAGAAATCAAAGAGATGTCTCTTCAAACTAATCCTGAGTGTCAGTGTCATTGTCATATAATTTTCATCAGGCGACGCCTTTATCGCCTGCCTCCCATGCACAGGCTAAGAAAGGCGCCACGGCTTCGCCTCGCCTCGCCTCGCCTCACCTCCGGCGCTTAAGCGAGCACCCGGGCACCTTTTGACAACACTGTTGGGAACATCTTCAAAGATTCGGCAGGAAGAGATTATTTTGCTGTGGTTAAGTGGTTGTCTTCTAGGAATTTTTTTCATGTTTGTTGCTGTGAACTAAAAACGTGCTCCTCGGAAAGTGCACGGAGACCCAGGCATGGTGTGGAATTGCAATTGCATTGTATGAGATAAATTTTTTTGTATCCACGGGGATGTCTATTAAAAGAATTTGGGTGGGGAATCATATACCCCTTCTGGTTGATATGGTGTTTGGTATGTTTTGGAGTGAAACTTTGTGAGGTTTAAGCCCTAGTAGAATATGCATTTTCCATTAAGGTGATTGTATTTCCTGCTAGCATGGGGAATGTTTTATGCTCTGTTTAGAATTATTTTCTAGGACAAGAACTTTGAACACAGTTTGAATAGTTGTTACTAGCATTCTACATAGGTCATCTTCAGAGTTTAAGCTGAAATCATAATTCCTTTGCAAGTCATCGGCTCTTTGATTGAGTATTATGCACTTGTAATATGCAGGTCTTTATTATGATGGTAACAGTGGGGTTTGGTACACATATGACCAGCAAACTCAGCAGTACATCCCTTACACGGAGAACAATGACAATAAAGCTTCTGGTAAACAGTCCGAGAATTCCAAGTCATCTGATGGTTCCAGTAACAGAAAAGTTGTAATTTCTGCACCGGCTGCTACTATAACATCATCTGTGGAGAAGCCTGCCTCGTTACATGATGCAGTCCAGGCTGCTGCTACAGCAGCATTAGCTGCTGAGAAGAAAGAGAAGGAGAAGGCAAAAGAGATAAAACTTGCTTCAAAGAGCAGTATTTTGGCTAACAAGAAGAAAATGAACAACGTATTATCAATGTGGAAGCAAAGGAGTCATGAAGGACAAGCCACCCGTGTGGCTCTTGATGATAGTCACCCATCTGTTCCAGCTGATGATAGGCTCTTTTCAGCTGGGCAATCCACAAAGAGCAAGTTTAAATCTGATTCAACAACCACAAAGGAGAACGCCATGTCCAGTTCAGGAGTTGCCGCAACCCCATCTGCCCAAACTACTGGTTTGGAGTCTCCAGTGAAGCCAAGACCTGCGAGCAACAGTTCAGGAGGGACTTTGATGGGAGTTATAAGGGGCTCTGGACGAGGTGTTGTGAAGTCTGATACTTCATATTCTATACCATCTGCTGGTGTTTCTACATCCAATGCTGCCATACCACTAACTATGGCAGGTTCATCAACAAATTCTGATACATTTCCAGCTGCAACTCCTTTTAGGACAGATGCATCTGCGTTGGGCTCTTACACACCACCTGTTGCTGCTGTGAGTGGCAAGAGGAGATTTTCTGAAATGCCACTGCCTTCTGCTTCTACTCACAAGGAGCAAACACAGACTTCCTACAGGGATCGAGCAGCTGAAAGGAGGAGTTTGTATGGTTCATCTTCTGTGGGAGATGATTTGCCTGACATGGATTCACGTAAGCTTTAGCGATATGTTTTTTACTATACCTTTATTTTTACAAGGTCATAAGATATTAGGAACACTGTACTTGGTACCTTTTACTTCTGCCTGATTAGTTGCCCTGGATATCTATCAGATCTTGGTTTTCCCAAACTTCTCGGTCTGAGTGAATGGGTCCCAACACTTTACTTTATGTCTTGATAGAAATATTAACTTGCGAGGAATCCTTTTTGTTTTCTATTTGTGATCTCTTAAAGATCGAGAGTCTGCATTCAAAAGGAGTGCTTTGGATTCAATGCCATTTCCCCCTGGTGTTGGAGGAGGGCGTGGGATTGGAGATGCTCAGAGCTATGAGGTGATTACAGCTGACAAGGCACTTGGCGAGAGCAATGTAGGCAATCGAATGCTTCGCAATATGGGCTGGCAAGAAGGCTCGGTATCATTCCTTTCTCTTGCTCCTGACAATTTTAACTGCTAATTTATTGACCACTGTTCGCAACTATGCTGGTTATTCTTTTGAAATGGGTTGTAGGCTGTAAATCATTGGTTGCTGCTGATAACGATGCCAGTCATCCTTGTGAAATATGGGTTTTAGTTAGTGCAGCCTTTTCTTCCTTTTCTATAATAATATTCCAAGTATTTTGAAAGCAAATTCTCAAAAGTGCTCTTAAAAAATCTTCCATTTCTGTACAGTTTTGCCAATATTCGAAATGACTTCTATCATATGATGTTACTCTCATCTCTTAATGGCCACTATGTTCTGTTACTTGCTTGCTGCCCTACACCGTTAAAGTTGAATCATATATACTGGTTGTCAATGCTTTTGCATCAATCACGCAACTAGTTTCATTACAGTTTTGCCAATATTCGAAATTACTTCTATCATATGATGTTCCTCTCATCTTTTTATGGCTACAATGTTCTGTTACTTGTTTGCTGCCCTACACTGCTAAAGTTGAATCGAATATACTGGTGGTCAATGCTTTTGCAGCATTCATGTAACTGGATTCTAATTCTTATTCACTGTGGGGATTGTCTTCTCTGGTTTTTGGTGATCGATGTGATTTGCAGGGACTGGGGAAGGATGGAAGTGGAATGATTGAACCAGTCCAAGCTCAAGCCATAGATAGGAGAGCAGGACTTGGGAGTCAGCAGAAGAAGTTGGATCCTAGCCTTGAGGTACAGGCTGGGGATAGTTACAAAACGCTGATTCAAAAGAAGGCCCTTGCCAGGTTCAGGGAGATGTCGTAGATTCAAGGCTTAAGCTATGAAGCAGGGGTTGTAGATGTGCGGCTTAAGCTATGAAGCAGGGGACATCGTGGTATTTTGTGGGGCAAATGCATTTAGGTGATTTACTGTAGCTCAAATTCCTTCTGTAGACTTGTGAAAATTAATTTATAGAAATTCCAGAATCTTGTCTCAATTGTTTCGATTCCTTTTCTTTCCCGATGACAAGAGTTGCAGTCCTGCCTGCAGCCAAAGGTGCACCAATATCAAATACCAACATGCCATTGTAATGACCAAAAGAAAAGGGAAAATCGAAAGGGATGAATAAGTTAATAGTACAAGGTAAAAACCTAAGAAAGGGTTGAATAAATTCCATGTTCACTTAAAGAACTTGGTTGCGCCAAGTATTGTTCTTCCTGAACTGAGCTTGCATTCGACAGCAGGCAGCTACAGACAATATTGACAAAGCCCACTGCAAAACGACTCAATCTGAATAATCACTGATGGTTTGATAAAATACATAGGAGGCTGTTTGGTTGTGATCAACTTTGATGGAGGACTATAGATTTGACCATTTCACAGGATTTTTGGGTCCGACTTTCTTCCCTTCCATGTTTTGCTGTTTTGCGTATTGATAGATTTTATGGTTGTTGTTTGAAAATATAAATAAAAAAAAGGTTATAAATTATAGTTTTTTGTTTTAATCAAGATTTCAAGAAAGATTTTAGAGTAAAATTATGGTTATGATGTATGTTAATTAATTAAATACTTTTAAAAGGCAAAACATGTATCTAATTATTTTTCATTTTCTTGGATTATATTTAATTAGTGTTTTTATATATATATATATATATATATATATATATATTAATATATAAAAAGATATAAAGATTGTAAAGACATAAAAAAGGCAACTTTGGATTGAACTTTTATATTTTTAAAATAAAAGGATAAATTTTTATTTTTATTATCTCAATTTTTTATATCTTAAGTTTTTATATCTCAAGAAAATAACTAAACTCCATATTTAACTCTTCCTATGGGGTTTGTTTGCTTCTATGTATGACTAAAGTCTTTTTAAGAAGGGTGTCCTGTTTGTTTTTAAAATGTTTTTGAAAAAAAATAATTTTTTTAATTTTTTTACTTTAAATTAAAATTTTTTGATGTTTGTAAATCATTTTGATGTGCTGATATCAAAAATAATTTTTAAAAAATAAATAAAAATATTATTTTAATATATATTTTAAATAAAAAACACTTTAAAAAACAAAAAAACCACAAAGAGAATCACACTTCTAGATAACATAACCACTTGCTTTGCTTTCCACGTTGACCTAAAAAAAACAAGTACAAAGCTAACCCATACAATACAACAACCTGGCTGTTTCCGCAAGGAAAAAGATATTCTGAAAAGTCTACTGAAAGTCTTCATCACAGGTAGTGAAATTCTGTGGAAAATGCTACCACAGGAATACAGAGGCATTTTCCCAGAATCTGAATCCTCAAATACTCATTTTGATTGGATGTTTTCTCAGGATCTTAGTCCAGTCTTTGTTGAAAGAAGTGAAAGGAAAAGGCTTAGCTTTAATCTATAAATTCTCCCTTGACTACTTCCTTAGCAAGATTGGAAAATTGGCAGTGTTGGTAATAATATTTATTCTCCTTTCTTGTTGGTATTAGTTTTTTAGGGTATTTTCCAAATTGCATTTGGAAAATAATGTTTTTCAAATTCAAAACGTGACGATGTTGATGCTACCACATAAACAAACATAAATGATTATCGTTTCAAAATAAATAAATAAACGCTAATTTCTCAAATTCAATTTTAATAGTTCCTGTTGACTAGAATGAATATAATGGCACTAGAATGTTTTCAAGATAGATCCCTAGTTTTATTTGCGCTAGAAAAATCTATTACGAAGAACATCTTCAATTGACAAAAAGCTTGATGTATTCTGGCGTGGCCAAATCCAAAGAACGAGAGAGACTGGTAAAAGAGTGGGGGATCATAGTGCTCAATGACTAATCCTTCCTTTTTCAAACAATGAGCCCACCATGATGCCGACCACCCAGATTTCTAGACTCGTGGCGCACGTCGGTGTACTGTGCGGGTACTTTTCTGTAGCCTTCCCATATTAAAATATCTTAAAACATTAAAAGATTTAATTTAAAATAAAAAAATTTAAATGTTTTAAAAATATTTTAGATTTAAAATTATTATTTTTTTAATTAATATGAATATTCAGGATAATTATATATATTTTAATTAATTTTATAAGTTTCTGAAAATTAATAACCATAAAAATCATTGATAATTTTAAGATTTATAAAATCTTAAATTCCGACATTAAAGTTACTCGCTTTCTTTCTTATTTGGCTTTACGAAGACAATGAGATCTGACATTGAAAATATGGCGACTGTGCACAGTTAATGCACATCTCGTGAGGTTGGAACTGAAACAATTCATTATATATATATATATATATATATATATATATATATATATATATAAATGCATGTGATGTCTTGTTCAATTTGTCCAAAACTGAAAGAATTAGAAGTGAATTACATGGTCTCACCAACCATAGTATTGTTTCGTTCCAAGAAAAAGGGCCCTCAGACAACTTGATCGATCCCACATATGCCCAGCTAAAGATTACATTTGTATCATCAAAGATTTGGCTTTGTCTTTTTGATGGCATTACACCTCCAAGACATATTCCAAGCAATCAAATTATATGAGAAGCATGTGCTTTGGTGGGTATCTATGGTAACTTCTTCTTCTTTTTTTTTGTTTTTTTTTTGCAAGATATGGGTTATAATCAAACAGTAGTGAATTCTTAGAGGTTAAAAAATTGAATTTAGCTTTAATTAATATACCCAAATTAACTAAAGAACACCACATGATATGTCTCAGAAAAAACAAAAGGAAATGGACGAGTGTGAACAAGTGCAATCCCAGTGCTCATGTGCTGCAAGCTAGTACATGTCAGCTGAGAGGTTAAAGTGCCTATGGTCCTCCATGAGGCTAATAATTCTCATCTTCTTGGAGTATTGGCTCCGTTTCTCCCACTTGTATATTAAAACAAACCAAAAACCCTTCAGTAAACCTACAAAATATAGAGCCCAACACAAATATTTGTGTTTTTCTAAAGGCATGGTGGCAGTCATATAATGCAAATGCCTGTACACTACACTCCAAATCAAGGATAGTTACAACAACCATTTTCTTGGTCCCTTCGAGGTTTTGACCCTTCCAAGTTTTTTTTTTTTTAATTTTATTATTATTACCAAACAGAGATTATTGCAAGAGAACAGATGTCAGTTGATCTAGAGGGAGGGAGGGAGGCATAGGCTCAATTTCAATTTGTTCTGGGAATTTCTCTAAGAAGTTATTGAAAGAGTGAAAAGGAGAGAAATACTAATTATAGGGATTTTTGAAACTTGTATATTATTTTTTTGTCCGGACCAACTTACGCACATCTTGATTAATCCCATGAGCCATGAAGTTAACGACCATGTAAGTTTCCAGTGGCTTTAAAGCTTGTACGACTCAAATCGGTGACATCTAAAAAACAAATTTAGGATCTAATCAGTTGAGCTACACCCCTTTAGATTTTGTATTAATATTACATGAATTTGAAAAAAAATTGTGAATGAGTTTTGAAGGGTCTTATTAGAAAAAAAAAATAATATTTGAGGAACCAAATAAAAACTATTATATAGTTAGGAGTCTCTTTTTGATCCAATAACTTGCGATTTGAATTATACTTATATATTGTAGCTGAAATCTCAATTATTAATTAGGTTATCTTGCACAAGAAAAATTAACCTTCATACATCAACAGAAAAATGAAGAAAAAATCATATATATTCAAGGGAAAATTAAGAGAATATTAGCAAATTCATGAATAATATTGCCTTCCCTCGAAAAGGGTTGTAGGTTTTATTTTTATTTTTAGGAAGAAAGAAATATGATTTGTCCCCAACGATTGACAGCATCAAGAAAAAGCCAAAACAAGGGTTGTTGAGAAGATTAATTGATGTTCGGTGTCCGCTTCAATTTATTTTTATTTTAAAAAAAAGAATTTATTATTCATTTTCTAGCTCTAAATTCGTTGTTTTCATTCGATTGTAAAATAATTTTTTTATCCGTATTGATCGAGATTATTTTTTTTAAGATAATTTTAAGAATATATTTTCAAATTGAATTTGGTACAATCAAAGAAAAAGCAAGTTTTCTATTTAAAATTAAAGCATCAGTTCTTTTTTATAATGTTTTTTATTTACAAATAAATTAAAATAATATTATTTTTATTTTTTAAAAAAATATTTTTCACTTCAGGACATTAAAATAATCTGAAAATATAAAAAAATATTAATTTTAAATAAA
>JACEGQ020000233.1:0-25000 GCA_015852605.2 Populus deltoides | reverse complement strand
ATAAAAAAGAAAATCACAAAAGAATTGATAAAACAAATCAAAATACACTAATTTACTTTATCTCGATTATAAAAAAGGCATTAAATTATAGTAATTTAAATAAGAACTCGAAGATTTTTTTATAACATAACCTCCTTGTCACAAGCATATGTATTTTACAAATTATCACAAGTCCAAGTTATTAACCTATATAAGTTAAGATTTGTCCTTCAACATCATGGAGCATCTCTTTTTCTTAAGAATGAAATAAAAGATTATTTTGGAGTCCAAGGAAGATTTCAGTTCAAATTAAAAGATACAAATTTTAGAAATTCTGTAATGAATGAATGGAAAAACTGGGTAAGAAATACTTATCAATATAAATACGATTTATCTCAGATCAGATGGTCTAGCTTAATATCGCAAAAATGGTGAAATAGAATGAATCAGCAGCATATGATTCAAAATAAAGATTTAAATTAATGGAATTTATATGACAAAGACCAATTAATTCATTATGAAAAACAAAATAATTTTAAAGTAGATTCATTATCGAACCAAAAAGATAATTTTAAAAAATACTATAGACATAATATTTTATTATATAAATCCATTAATTATGAAGATAAAAAAGACTCATCTATTTATGAATTACCATTCCAATTAAATAATAAGCAAGAGCTTTTTTATAATTACAAAATAGATAAAAGGAAATTATTTGATATGTCGGGAGATATCCCTGTCAATAAGCATCTAGCAGAAGATGATATTATCGATACGGAAAAAAGCTCGCATAGAAAATATTTGGATTGGAGAATTCTCCATTTTGATCTTAGAAAGAAAGTTGATATTGAATCCTGGATCGATACTGAAACCAAACAAAAAAATACCTTTTTGATTGGATGGGAATGAATAAAGAAATACTAGATCGTCTCATATCAAATCATCGGATAATAAGCTCAGACTCTTTTTCTTCATGATTTTGATTCTTTAATTGAATGGATTTTGTTTCATTCGATGATATAGATATAAAAGGATGTTATTATTTTTTTTTTGTTGATTTTTTTATTTTCACTAACATTTTTAGTTCCATTAAAATTGGAAGAAAAAAAAAGACCAACATTAATATTTATAGAAGAAATAAAATTTTATTGATAGAAGAGAAGCCTCTTAATTCTTAAAACTATTTCTCATTGGAAAAAAAGATAAAGATAAAAAGAAGAAATTAAGCTCATTAATCTTAAAAAGTTGTAAACCACCCTGTACACATCTTATTTCAATGTTTAATCAAGTATTGAATTCAAAATTCAAAGACGAGACATAGCAAGAACTTGTTCATGAGCATATCCTGGAACTTCTGTATTGACTTGACCAGAAACTGAAGGCGTGCTGCTTCCAGTAGGTTTCTTGCTGGGCAACTTCTCATTGACAGCAAGATTTTTGGCCACTTCCCTTAACTGGAATTTCTGAATTTTTCCTGTTGAAGTTTTTGGTAACTCAGCCATGAATTCCACCCTCTTTGGAATCATAAAACGGGGAAGATTTTTCCTGCAGTAAGCAATAATTTCAGATTCTTTAACATCATTCGTTTCGCCGTTGGAATTCTTTTTCACTGAGATGAATGCACAGGGACTTTCTCCCCATTTGGGATGTGGCATTGCCACCACAGCTGCTTCCAGGACTCTTGGATGTCTATAGAGTACAGACTCCAATTCTACGCTGCTGATATTTTCACCACCAGAAATAATCACATCTTTTGACCTGTCCTTAATTTCCAGGTATCCATCAGGATGAATGACACCAACATCTCCAGTAACAAACCATCCATTCCTGAAGGCCTTGGAAGTTGCCTCAGGATCCTTGAAGTAACCTTTCATGATACTGCTACCTCTTAGGACAATCTCTCCCATTGTCTTGCCATCACGCGGCATGCTAGCCATGGTGTCCAAATCCTTAATGTCTGCATCGGCAAGTGTCAGTATGCTTATTCCTTGCCTTGCCTTGAGTTTTGCCTGATCCTGCTGTGGAAGCTTGTTCCACTTAGTCTGCCATTCACACACAAGTGCTGGCCCAGTAGCCTCAGTAAGGCCATAGGCGTGCGTCACGTGGAATCCGAGAGATTCAATCTTTTCAAGCAATGAGGCTGGTGGGGGTGCCCCTCCTGTGAGTATTTCGACCGGTGACGTGATTTCGCGGCGCTCATGAGGTTTGGCCTCAAGCAGAATGTTGAAAACAATTGGTGCACAACACATGTGAGTCACCTTATGGTCAGCAATGCTTTGGTACATGTCTTTAGCACTGGTGTTGCGTATGCAAACGTTGGTTCCGCCGCGTGCAGCGACACCCCAAGTGAATGTCCAGCCATTGCAATGGAACATAGGGAGAGACCATAAATAAACAGGAGCACTTCCCATTTCCCAGCCAAGAATTAGGCTAAGAGTGCTAAGATAAGCACCTCTATGACTATAAACAACTCCTTTCGGAGCAGATGTTGTTCCTGATGTATAATTCAAGGCAATAGGATCCCATTCATCTTGAATTAGTTCACCTGTGTACCCTGGATTGCCCCTTTGGACAAGTTGTTCATACTCGAACTGACCGAATCGGACACCGGTAGGTGTGTCAACGTCATCGATAGTAGCAATAATTGATGGCACAGGGCCTTCCAGGAATCGAAGGGCCTTATCCGCTAACTCCTTGTATTGGCAATCCACGAAGAAAACCTTAGCTCCTGAATGCATAAGAATGGTGGCTATGTTCTTGGCATCTAGCCTTGTGTTGATAGTATTGAGAACTGCTCCAGCCATAGGCACAGCGAAATGCATCTCGTATACTGCTGGAATATTTGGAGCCAACACGGACACCTACGTACATAAGCAAAACAAAGAACAAAAAAAACATTAAAAATGATGATACGATACGTGAAAAAGTCAAAAGCAAATCCAAGAACAAGGATTGATGAACTTACAACATCGTTCTTTCCGACGTTAAGGGACCGGAGGGAATCAGCAAGGCGGCAGCAACGTTCATAAGTTTGCCTCCATGTGAAGCGGGTGCCTTCATAGATAACAGAGGTGCGGTTGGCATAAACAGCACTAGCTCTCTTCAAGAAAGTTACAGGGGTGAGAGGAACATAATTTGCATCACATTTTTGTAGTTGATCCATTGTTGGCGCTGGATCAAGTCTTTGGATGGTCTTGCTTGAAGATATGGGAGGAGAGGAGGAAAGGTTCTTGTGGCATCTTTGATGGACGTGAAGGGTTTAAATAACCGAAGGCTAGAACGGGAGGGTGGGTTCAGTAAAAACTATGTTACGGATTTGATGTTTGAACCAAGCCACAATTATTATTATTATTTTTATATGTAAAAAAGTTGATAAACAAATAGTCTAATAATAACATTATTAGGTAAAGAATATATATTGGATGTTTATATATTTATATATTTCACATTATTTTATTTTTATTTTTCTATGTATTTTAGTTTTTATTCTATATATATAAAAATGCGTTCTACCAATTAGAGAAACTTGGATTAGAGTCTCTTTATAATTATATTATTTTTAGTGTTTTATAATTTTTACTTACTTGCAACAAACATCGTTGCCCTTCATTCCTGACTATGTGAAACGAGAAGTTTTTCAGAAAAAAAATAATTTTTTTTAATTATTATTATTTACTATTTAGTTTATGAAAAAACGATTTCTATTTATTTTAATTAAGAAATCAAGTTGAGATTGATATTTTTATTTTTCCTAATTTGTTTAGGGATTTAATTATTTTTATTATTCTAATTTGTTTATATTAGTTTTTAAATTTATTTAAAAATTGTAAATCTTTTAAAAAGAAAAAATCATAATAAAGTTTTCTCTTCAACGATAAAACTACAAGACTACAACCTCTATTTTTGTACTACGTGTTTTTCTCTGTTGTTTGTGCTTCCGTTGCATCATGCACTGTGTAAATTCTCAAATCCAAAGAAGTCTTTTTTTCAGATGAAGTTGGTTGGTAACGCTAGTTATGATATCTGCTGTGGTAGAAGAACTGCGACAAATGGCGAGTCCAACTCTCGTATTGCATGATTATCATACATAATTAAAATCGAAATCTACTGCGGTGAAGGAAGAAAACAGGACAAATGCTGAGTTCGAATGACTTGAATATTCTAATCTTGTCGTCCTCGCAACATGTAATAATATATAATATATAGTGGTATTAATTTGATATGATAATTACCAAAGTGATTATCTTATAGCCTCTGATTACCTAATTTTTTCGAGGTGGGTTACCAGGAAATGAGTCTGAGTACGTAGTGTGGAAACTCGGAGGAAATTGCCAAGATATTGCTCGCCTGAATTTGAACATAGACTATATATATTGACTGACCTATATGACTGTTTTTATCTCTCTAGAAAGGGATCATTATTCACATTTCAGGCTGCTGATTGACTTGCCCACTCGCCATCTTTTGTTTTAGTTGTTGTGTGCGACTGTGATCGCTCTTATGCTGTGGTCCAGCATATTTCGTGAGGAGCAACTCCATATTTGTGCCACTCTGCCTGACTGGAATTGGACTAGTGAGTGCGTGTTTGGTGAGGGTATAATTTCGCGGCCCTAAACACATCCACAGCACAACGCCTTCGGCAGCAAGCCCAAAGAAGATAATTGGGTGTAACTTAAGTAGTGAAGTTGTAGTTTTTTTTTTTCTCAATTCAAATTTTATAAATTTTAGTGTTATTGAAGGTTTATATAATTGTTAATTTTAGAATTTGTGGGATTAGTCGAGGTACATGCAAGCTAACCCGAACACCCGAACACCTATATTAATAATAATAAAAAAGGTGTTAATTTGGTACCGTAATAATGGTTGCTTTTTTTATAGAAATGTATTGAAATAATATTTTTTAAAAAAATATTAGCCAATTAAAACGATATGAAAAAACCAAAAAAAATTAATTTAAAGCAAAAAAAATAAAAAAAAAATTAATTTTTTTTAAAAAATTTGAGACGTAAAAACAAACGGGCTTTTAAAAAATTGGGTTTGGTTCAAGTATTTAAGGTTGAGTTTTTCATTTGTAATATTTATATAATTATTAAGAATTTTTTAGTTTTATTTAAGTAGAAAATAGGTTTATTATGATATCCAGTATTATTAGGATTCTGTTTAATTTATTCTATTATGTTTTCCTATTGAGATTATGGCTCTTTATTTTTCCTATTTAAAGGGTTCTAAATTGTAATGATTTTTCTTTTTGATAAGAAGACTTTAATGAATACAAAGAGATATTTTAGGGTTTTTCTTCGAAATTATGATGTTATTGATTTTTTTAGGGTTTTTACTTATAATAAATCAATAAATTCTTGAATTTTAAAATCTATCAAAATAGAGTGTTTTTTATAATTTTAGATTGCAACCTCACTTCAAGAACCCTGATTTTTTTTCTTTCAATACACATCACATCACATTTATTAAACTAAATATGAGGGAGTTCTTCAAGGGATAAAAAATTTGATTGACCTGATGACTTGGTAAAAGCTTAATTATTATATTTTTTATTTTTATTATTAAAATAATATTATTTTAATTTTTTTAAAAAAATAATTAATCCAAATTAATTTTATAGTTGCCGACTCAAATTTTAAAACTATAGATTGGATTAAAAAAAAAAAAAAAGAGTAGTTGTGTGGACAACAAACTCCTAAGAATTGATATGAAAAAACATATAGGAGAGAGACGTGTATTTTCCACGTTGTGGTGACCACATAAATATTATAGGGAAGAAAAATAAAAATGCTGGATACTCCAATTCTCTGAATTCAGTATTTATATTTTAATTTTTAAAGTTAGTTTGATAAAGCGATAATAATTATTTTTTGTCTGAAAATATATTAAAATAATATTTTATATACTTATTTTTTATATAGCACAATAAAACGATTTGAGAACATCCAAAGATTTGATTTGAAAAGCAGAAAAAATAAATAAAAAACAACATTTTTAGGTAAGATTTTGAAACGTAAACACAAATTAGTATTGTGATAGCGGTTAATTTTTAAATAAAATTTTTAAAAATATATATATATATATAGATAATATTTTTTTTTTTTAAATTAATTTTTAATATAAAAAAATAAAATAATTAAAAAATATTTTTAAAATACAAAAAACAAACTTACAGGATAAAAGATAGATGGTTGTTGAGAGAGTGACCGACAGAGCGGAAGAAACCTCAAGCGCACCACTAGAGAATATTTTTGTGGTTGTTACGTTATTGCATGAGAACCCAAGGACTGCCAGGTGGCAGCAGCCCACGAAAAAAAGTTAAAAGGGAGTTGCTAATAAACGAGGAAAATAAAATTATGATTCCTACTGGGAAAAAAAAAAGAAAAAGAAAAAAGAAGAAGGCCGCAAACCTCAAAAAATATATTTTAATTATTGAATTTTTTACCTCCAAACAAATTTTGATTTATGAGCCTGCAGGATCTCGAAGCAAGATTTTTTTTTTAATAAAAACTGTTAATTCTCGTATAAAATTAAGTCTTTATATATATATATATAAAATAGGATTCATAAAATACTTGATAAATTCAAGGGATAAGACTGATAGATGAGTTGCAGCAGGAAAGCTACCACTTAGTTGTCTTTTTCTGTGTCTTGTCTACAAAATATAATCTTTTTACTTTTCCATTACTCCCTGCATGTGGGCTGTCTAGCTTGTTATATTTTAATTTTATTTTTTAAAAGTATTTTATAAATTATAAAATTAATTTAAAAATTTACATTGTTATTAAATTCAAGACTCGTAAGATTAATCGGGATGCATGTAAATTAACCTGAATATCTTCATTAATAATAAAAAAAGGATGTTAATTAATTTAATAATCATTATTGTCCATCTTGTGGTTTATTAGGAGATTAATAAATATCTTTGTGGTGTGAATGGGCTTAAAAATATTTTAAAAAATAAATAAAGCAAAATCTGACAATTAGATTTAGGTGAGGGTTCTTTTATTTTGTTAGTCTCCACTGTCAAAGGAATCCTCGTACTCCAGACAGGTTTCTGGTATTAACTTTTTATTTTTATTTTTTATATATGAGAAATGAGAAACTCCTTTTTTCATCTTTAATTTTAAATTCTTACTTGGAGTATTGCCTTTAAACCTACTCGGATCCAATAATCAATCTATAATCCCCATTCAACTCAGTCATAATCCGGTTCGGTCCTTCCACAAGGATTTTAAATTTAAAAAAAAATATAAATCAATATTATTTTAGATTAACTTGCATTAACTTATTCAAATAATAAATTTAATAATTTTACCTTGAAGTGAAAACTTGAGGAACAACTTCAGCTAATGGTTGGTAAGAGTTTAATTTACTGAGTATTTGAAATGATAGTAGCGATTATTTTTTAAAATATTTTTTTATTTTAAAATATATTTTTTAATTTTTTTAAAACTCATTATAGATATATATATTATCATTAAAACGATTTAGTACATAATGCTGATGGTGTTTATCTAATGGAAGATGTCAGTCCAAGCCATGAACATGATCCTCAACCTTCGGATTCACACTGGTTTTCTGAGGGATCCAACAGACCTTCTTGCACTGGTCTCGAGAAGTGATGAACATGTGCAGACTGAAGACTGGTGCTGTTTTTGATAAATCTTTACACGGACATGTCATTAATTATACACTTGCTTTATCGAACAGACAAGGAGCATCTCCAACTAAACAGCAACAATAAATTAAGAAAACACGTGAAAATTCATAATTAATCTGAAAATGTCAACTATAAATATTCAAAATGGGAACATATCATCAGCACCACTTGGCCAGACCCTGTTGGAAATCATAAAGTAACAATCTTCATCCCCTGTTTCTTGGAAATCATAAAGGAACAGACCTTTTTAGTTTCTTTAATCGATTCGAATTAATTCAAAAATATGTTATTTTAATTTTTTTAATGTAACAAAATCATTTTAGATTAAAAAAAAAAATTAAATCTCCTTGAAGTAAATCTGACCTAACCAGGCCTGTCTAAAAGATAATTCAAGATAAAACTCAACCCAATCCAAACTACTCTGCATGGACAAGTTACTAAATCAACTTGCCTAGCCGGGCAGACCAGGTTTAATAGCCAGATGGAAGCTATGAATTTTATATCCAGCATCACAGATGGATCCCAGAACTGGAAAGAGAATCATAAACCACGGTGATGTGTCTTCACAGATGCTCAGAACCATTGCTCAACTGTAATTTTATTGATGAACGTGTCAAACAAAAAATATACTGCAACAACCCCTCTCACGTCCCTGGATGTCCAAGTTAAAAACCCTAGCTAATGCGCTAAATCTGGTGCCCATCCACAGAGGCAGGGCATGCTGCTTTTCTGTTGTTTTGAACTCACCAAGGATCAGAAAACATGCACAGCCCCTTCCCCCAGTAAGCTCAGATCCAGAAATTCACTTAAAAAACACATAAAATGCACTAGCCAAATCATACCAAAACGAAATGCTCCAAATCCTCTATTCTCTTACCAGCCATACCAGAAGAATATAAATATTGCCAGATGGGAACCACGCAGGGGAACTAGAGGCATCCAAACATGCCCACTTGGCAATGCTATACTAAAAATCATTCAGCTATTCCATACCTCTCATAAATATAGCTAAGAAGAAAAGCTACAATGAAAACGTCTCCGAAACAATGTTGAGTCAAGAGAGCTCACAAATACTTAGAACCATTGCTTTGAGTGTGATTCATTTAGTAACTCAGCCAAAATGCCTTGGGTGTAACTAAGGCAATTATCCCTCAGTCACGGGAATCAAGGGACATCCGGATGGAAGATCCTAGGAAATATACTCAATCCAGTGCGTATACAATGAAGCAGGATGTGCTTCTTGCTTGTACAAGAATCATAATGTACTAAGAAATATGAAGGTTACAACAGCACTGCCATGTGCACCCAAAAGAGATTATTGTACTAAACCAACTGATACCAACTTTATAGGCAGCCTACAACATAGAACTCTACATGGGTAAGAATACTAAGTGAAGCCCCTTCCCCTGCCTAAGCAAACAGCATAAGGATACTGGAGGCTGGGAAGTTGAGACCTATAGCCATTCAATCAGGTCCTCCAGGCTCCAGCAAAGCTACTTCGGAAAATCATATCAAACCTAAGACACTCGCATCTCATATTATGAATAGATATTGCCAGAGAGAGGCTACATTGAAATTTGGATACCTGAAGCTACTAAATCATTTTCTCTCAGCAACTGTTTGTTGGAAAATCATTTGAAATCTGAAATACTCCTATAGACCTTTAGATAAATGATACCACAACGAGACAACACTGGTTATTATCAATTAAAGAAGATCACACTCAAGACCTAGAGCTATTCAATCAGACCCTCTTGGCAAGGCTATGATGGAAATTACTTCTAGTCTCAGTAATAATATTTACAAGACATGCTATTCGTAAAGCTATCTTTTCATATGGGACCACAGGTGGGTGTCAAAGATGGATATTATAATCCCAACTGAGTGAGGTACAGTCATAGATAGTCAGAACCATTACTGACAATGTGATCCCACTCAATAGATCTAAATTGTCAGCAGAAAAAATACTGCAATTGCCCATCCCTCCATTCCCAGGATGTCCAGATAATATACAATGCACTCAATCTGATATGTATATCTGCTAAAGCAGGGCATACTTTTCTATTGGACAGGGATTGCAATGCAGTAGAACAAGTAACTTTCCGCACGGCTGTGTGCACATAATGGACACTAGTGAATTGACCTAGCTGTCTCCAAGTACATGTGTAAGAAAACAAAATGCAGCCCCTTCCATCTCATACTTCCCTTCATATATTGAAAGAAAGGTTACACTAGAGACCTCTCTGCGACAAAAAGAAATGTGGGTGTGGCGAGGCACCCTCTTTCTAGAGATGCTATTCAAAACAAACTTTAATGTGGTATAAGGATAAAGCCTTCATCAATTATGCAGTTCACAGTAGATTTTCAATGGTCACCGATAATTGGAAGCACAGATGGGTGCCAAATCAGGACAAGAGAATCATAAACCCTGTTGAGTGAAGTAACTTCACGAAAAAATCAGAACCATTGCTCAAAGTGCGATCTCATTTAATAAACTGTCAAACCATCATCGCAGAAAATATAGATATCGAAGAAGAGTGCAGTGTATGCTAAGAAACATAGCAAGCTCAAACATGAGCGTAAATGATGAAGCAGTGAGCTTTCTCTCGCACAACATAGTACAAACTACAAACATCAGCTTTCTCTCGCACAACAAAGTACAAACTACAAACATCAGAAACTTCAGCACCAGCATATGCACCCAGAAGACCATTACAGCATGAAACAAACTGCTTCTAACTTGTTAATTATGACATTGAGTTCTACCTTGTAAGAATACAAAGTGCAGCCCCTTCTCCTAGCAAGCTCACAACAGTCATAGCATAGAAAAAGTAAATTGAAAAAATGCAACGAACCATCCTTGTTTTTAATTTGTGGGCTACAAACAAAAGCCAGTACAAAGGACAGCAGAAAGGCAAAAATCATTATTAACTCTGATTTCCTATTCGCAGAAAACAACATAGCAAAGTGGGGGAAACATATCTAAGCTTCAAAATCATTAAAAATAAAGATAAGGGTACCCAAAATACTACATTTACCGACTCTCATTCAGTCTCAGGACATCCAAATAAAGGATCCCAATAAAGATACTCCATCTGGTGTACATACAATAAAGCAGGGTATGCTTATCTCCAGAACAAGAATAATTCTAAACATTATCGAATCACGACAGCTAAGATCAACATGTTCATAACTCTACATGGTACGAATACAAAGCGCAGCCTCTTCTCCTAATAAACTCAAAATATCCACATTTGCATATATTAGAGTAGTTGATACCCAGGCAACCAACTAGTTATAACTAACTTTGAAAGTTTCTGAATTTGAAGCTAGAAACAAAAACAAACAGCAACAGCAACGAAAAGCATAAATCATTACTGATTCTAATTACTTAATCACAAAGAACAGCAACAAAACATCTATAAACTCCAAGAACAAAAAAATAAACAAAAGGGTACCTTCAATTCCATTCAATAAAAAACTACAACCGAAAACTCTTCAAGAAATCAGGATCCCTTTTCGCCCGTTCTCGAAACTTCTTAAACCACCTATCCAAAATATCCATAGGAACAATCAACTTACTCCCATCAACCCCACAAAACGACTGCATATAATTAAACAAATTCTCCCCAACTTTCATCGCAACCCTCTCAACCCCTTTCTCCGCCGCTACATCCAGCGAAGGCAATGATGCCAAATCCTCCACCGAAACCCCGATTTTCGCCGAAAGGGGTGCCGTATCTGGCCCTGTCAGCTGCAACTGACCACCAGGTTCCGGCCAATTCAACGTCAAAACCGCCGAAGGGCGCGTTATTGTCACCGCCCCACAAAACTGAAATTCAGACCCTGGAGACTGAATATACACCGCCAGAGCTTTATCTGGCGGAAGAGTAAAGCTGTTTAAGAGAAAAATACAAATTTCTCGTACTTGATCATATGCTTCACCTAAAATTAACATAAAAAAATTGAAATAATCAGTAGGGTTTTGCCACAAAATGAGTTAAAAAAAAAAAAAGAGGAGCAAATGAACAAAAGGGGTTTAATTTTTATTACCAACAAAAGTGTTCATGTCGAGGATCCAGTGAAAAGTGTCGATTTGTGAGAAAGCGGATATGTCCATAGGGAAACTGCGGTCGGGGAACACAACACCGAACATTGTTTAAGGTTTGAGCTCTGTGTTCGTGTTTTTCTACGGGGGTTTGAGGATTGAAGTAATGATTTTATTTTTTATTAGTATTACTACTACATTTGAGTGTTGAGAGTCTTTTGTCTGAAAAACGGTGAAGTTGTGGGAGGAGAAGAGTCTAGTAGCATCAAGAAACTCTAGAGAGATTTGGAATGTTGGAATTGCTTTTTTATTATTATTATTATTTTTAATTACCGTAATAAATTAAAATTTTTGAAGAAATAATACATTTTTATTTTGTTGTATTTTAGAAACGTGATATTTATTAAATATTATTATTTTTAAGAATGTCAAGATAATTATCATACTTTAAAATAATAAAATTTAAATATATTATACTTCTGAATCACAGCATCTTATAAAATTTAAATATCTTTTCGTATCAAAAAACACATAAAAATAATAATTTTTTCTTTCTTTTCATATTGATGCTCTCAACTTTTATCTTAAAAAAACTCCATAAAACCCTTGTTTTTTCCTTTTAAAATAAAATCAAACTCATTCTAGTCTTGAAATATTCTTGAACTTTTTTAAAAAAATCCACCACCACCACCATTGTCGCCCCAATCTTTTTTTTAATCTTAAGAGCAAGGTAGATATATTTTATTGATATGAATTTGTATTTGGTTTATTTGAAATGAAATAATTTTTTACATTGAATTGAGATTTGTTAAATTAATAATAAATTAATTTTGAGTATCAACAATTATGGTTGATTTGATATAATTGAACATTAAAATAAGTTTAATTAATTAATTAATTCAATTAATCATATGTTGCATTTAATTTTGAATAAATTAATGAATTAGAAATTTTATGTGAATTGAATCATCTAATAATATAATTATTTTATGCTTAATGATTTCATGCAATAGAGTATGAATGAGGTAGAGTTACGATGAATTACAAGTTGCGTTGGGTTGTTGATAAGTTAATGAATTTGATATTTTCTATGAATTATTTTAATTTGTTATGAATTTAAGTTTGATTTAAATCAATTAAGTATAAAAATATCAAATAGATTTTTGTATCATGAAATATGTTTAATTTTGATCAAGTTTGCTTTTGTGTTAAATTTTGAAAGTTTATTTGAATTTGCTATGAATTTTATCAATTAGGATTGAGTTAATGCATTATAGTTAGAATTACATCCAATTGACTAAAATCAATTTTTTTTTTTAACAAAATGTCTTATAACATATTTATGTTATGTTATTACGATGACACTATTATTCTTCTTGATGTGAATAGTAGTATCATATACAATAGCGGAAACAATTTGTTGTTAAATGGTAATTTAGACATGTAAAATGTAGAAATAAAAAAAAAATATTTGTCATGGACTTTGGTTGAATTATAATGATATTGATATTGAAATTACCTTGAGATGTTAAATTGGTGAACATTAGTATTATCTTATGTTGATTGTGTGTGATAATAATTTTAAAACAATGATTGATTTTTTCATTCAAAATAATTTAAACATGATGATATTCTTGTATACGAGTAGTCGACTAAAATTTGAAGACAATTTGAAATTCAACTAACTCAGGGTCTAAACTGATCAAGGTTAAAAAAAAAAAAAAGAAAAAACTTGGTTGACGCGGTTAAAATATTAAGTTAATCCATTAACCAGTTGATCCAAACATGATCTCCTCAAACCTCAACTTTTAACATATTAACTTTGTTTTTGAAAAAAACTTAATTAAAATGATATTATTTTTATTTTTTAAAAAGATATCTAGATCAACTTGGATTAATTTTTTTAATTTGTAGTTGGGGTTTTGATTAAGGTAACCCTAGACTTGGTTTTATAACCATCATAAGAACTAAAAAGTTATGAGTAATTCCCAGTTAGATAGCGGTGAAAACATGAGTAATATATTTATTTATAAAAAATAATTATTCAAATCAATTCTCAAAATTTTAAAAAAACTTGAGGGATATGTAATTCAAGTAATTATTTAATTTTTTTTTCAGATAATTCAATAATATTAAAGAAGGAAACTGGGTAAAACTAGTTCCATGCTAGCGATCCAGCAATAACAGAAAACAATGAAATTGGATAAGTTAGTGAAACTAAGGATAATTGAACATAATGGAAGAAGCTCTTTTTTTTTTTTAATTTAAATATCCAGTGAAAACATTCTACATCCTACACACATTTTTTTTAAGATAAAAACTTTTTTAGATATTTAGACATTAATTAAGCCAGCTGTTTTTTTTTTATTGAAAAGATAAAGATAGTGGATATATATTTTTATATATCTTTTTATTTCAAGAGTATATAAATTTATTTTATATTTTTATTTTTTTAATTAAACATTTTTTTTTACCATGAAACAATAACCAAACGGAAGATTAGTAACGAAACTAGCCAAGGTATAATCCAAAAATATTGTTTGAAGTAACGAAGCATTTTCTTCACGGGCTATGCTTTTAAGGTCAAAAGTCCAAGTCCTTAATCATGCCTTGGAGAGTTCTAGTTTAGTGGGTAAGCGAAACGGCAACAAAATTCTTCAATTTCTAATTTGAAACGCACAAATGACTTCTTTATTGGCAGTAGAATATAAAAAGCCATAAAAGGAAATAAAAAAACATCCTCTTCTCCTCCTCTACCTACTTAAAAACCCTACTCTCTCTCTTTCTTCTCCTCTTTCTCTCTCCAGCAATATAAAGAGGATTTTGGGTTTTCAATTGGATTTTCTCGTCAAGATCCCAAATTGATTTGGTAAATCAATCTTTCTCTTTGTTTTGAACAGAACCCATGTTTCTTTTAATCAAAAACTCAAGTTTTTGAATCAATTTTGATTCTTTTTATTGTTAGGGATCTTGAAGTTTTGAATATTTCTCCAAGAAGGCTGCTGAAGTTGAGTAATCAGCCACCGCTACAAGGTGCCTTTCTCTCTATTTATGCTTTTTTTAGGAATTTATTTTTTCTTATGGGTTCAGGACTAGGAATTAGTATAGATGAATAAAACATAAGATCTTGATTTTCTTGTTTTATTAAATTTGTTCTTTTTTTGTTGATGGGTTATTTTTTTTTCCCTCTCTTATTGTTTGGTTGTTTGTTTCCCAATTACTGATTTGCTTTGCGTCACAGCTTTTATACTATTAGTTTGAAATTAAAATCTAATGAGTAATTTTCTGCTGTTGGTGGGAAACCCTTAATTGTGTTTATGGCTTTGGTTGTGCAGGGTGGCGCTTTTGATTTGCAGGATAATAGCAGATTTTGATTTGGTAAATAAGAGTCAAAGATGGAAGATTGGGGTAAGAGATTTTTTTTGGTTTCTACTTTTGTTGTGATCTGCTTTCAATTTGAGTTGATTGGTCAAAGTGTTTTTTTCCCTTAAATACCGTGATGATTTATAGCTGCTTGATAAAAAATAGTATGCTTGGATTAATTTGTTTAGTTGTGCTTGGCAGAATATTCAACTGTGTACAATGTTGCCACTTGGGTCATCACTATACTGCTGCTCCATGTTGTGGCTGTATTTGCCTCAACTTGAAGGCAGACTGTTGTTTATTTATTTTGAAAGCACAAGGCACTGCGAAATATGGGTTTTGCGAGGCTTTTAATTAACTTCATCAACCATAGCCCCTGACTTAATGTTTGTGTACCATTTCTTTATCTTACACAAGTAAGAAACATAAGGCTTTTAGACTAATTAAAGGAGCTTGTGTAAACATAAGAATTGACCTGATGTGCCAGGCTTGCTGTAACTCACCCTACCTATGTAATTGTAAGAATCAGGTGACATCCAAATATTTCACCAAGGTTGGTAATTGTAATAGTAATTCACTTGATGCACTGCCAGGGTATTTTATTTAAGATATTGAAAAGAAAATGACAGAGAGTGTTGTCAATTCTATATTCTTGAAGCTTAGAGAAAGAATCTAATATTTTTCTCTTTTTCAATGTAAATCTTTTGCCTCTTACATTGTTAGATGAAGTTTTCTCCATGTTCATGCTTTTGATTCTGGTATCTAATTTTAGTTAACATGTGTTATTTTTTCAGAGGATGAGCAAGTTCCACCTCTCGTTGCAAAAGACCAGCCTAAAAATAAATGGGATGATGAAGATGTGGATGAAGATGATGTGAAAGAATCATGGGAGGATGAAGATGAACCTGATCCGGTATGATTGATAATGCGATCATGTTGCATCATTAACATTTATTGGTCACTTCAAGTTTCAAGATACTGAATGCTAAAATGTAGAATGTTATGATAGGTGTGATGGTTATGGGAATATCATACACAGCTGATTATGGAAAATGGTAGATGGGGATAGGACTCTTGGTTTTTCTAATGGAACATCAATTTAGCATGTGGGGCACTCATCACCATTAAAAGTTTAATTTGCATTCAAATGTTTTTTTTTATATTGTTTTTTCTTTCTACGAATGGGGAGAAATTGATATAGGAACTAATTAATGACGGGTTAGAGCACCATGCTATATTTTTTTCCCCTTTCAAGCGAAGGCTAGATCATTGCGGGCAGTTTTTCAATATGATTAGTAATGCCTTTAATTGATGTTTTGAAAGGAACTCTTATGCAATTTGTGAAAAGTGTGCATATCTCTTGGAGCTATCTTTTTGGTTCAAGGGGAGTGGGAACTTGGGGAGGGGTAGGGGGAAGAGTTGCGGGCAGGGCTAATTGAGAAGTGCATACATGTGCTCTAGTAGACCTTAGCTTATGTTATGCTCTTATAAGTTTTATGTCTTTTATTCATGTTTATATGTAATAACAGAAATAAAGTGGGGTGCAGTGTATTATTGTTTACATATGTTGGTTCTTGATCTGTTATTTGTGGTTTCTTTATGTAATTGGATCAGGCACCTGTAGTGAAACCTCCTCCTGAAATGGCTCCTAAGAAACCTGCTGTGAAGTCTACTGAAAAGAAGGGAAACACTGCTGCTGTAGTAAAGGATCAACCACTTGATCCATTAGCCGAGAAACTTCGCCAGCAAAGGTATACTCAAGTTGCAGCTTCCATCTCTGTTAACAAGAAGTTTGAACAGTTCATAAGAAATCTTTATACATTGCATCTCAAACCCATGCTATCCTTGAATTACTTGGGAACAAACATCCAAGTGCAATTTGATGATTTTCCCCACTCATACCAATTTGATGCAACTCCAAAAATAGGATGCTAATATTGAACATATTTTTCCCCATGTAGAATTTTCGCCTTCCTTGAGTTGCCTTGTGTAATTGTTCTGTTTTAAGGTTTGGTTGCTTTGGTTTTTTTCTCTCCTTGCATTGTTTTGGAGCTGAAAAACAAAAATATGAAAAGAGAAAAGTTCCTCAGCAGACAATACTGGAGATCTGATTAATGTGACTGACAAGTTGATCTGTTTTCATAGTGTTGATGGTTTGATTAGTTGGTAAATATTCCATGCACACACACAGTTTGAACATTTAAGATTAATGAATTTTTTTTTTAAATACTATGACCTCTCACCAAAACCCAGCTCAATGATTGGTGTTCTGAAGGCTGTTCAGGTCATATTTAGTTCAGTTAATTTTTTTTTTCTGGCAGCATGATTTTAAGCATGTTAACATGTAGTTCTACAGGCTGAAACTTCTATGCAATTTAGTCAGGAGTTCTTTGAAAAATTTGCAGTAGGCATGTTTTGTTTTGACTCATTTTATTCTATATGTTCTCTTTATCTGTTCTTGTAAGAAATTCTCTCTTAAAGGTTTACTCGAATGTAGGCTGGTGGAAGAAGCTGATTTCAGATCTACTGCAGAATTGTTTGCTAAGAAAGATGATGAAAAGTCGCTTGATAGTTTCATTCCAAAATCTGAAAGTGACTTCTTGGAATACGCAGAACTCATTTCTAATAAACTTCGTCCATTTGAGGTGTGTTGAATTAGCTTCATTTTGTTTCCTTTTTTTAATTAAATGTGGGTGTAATACCTGACCTGGCAAAATGAATACATTCTTTAATGCAGAAAAGTTACCATTATATCCATTTACTCAAGGCAGTGATGAGACTGTCCATGACTTCCATGAAAGCTGCAGATGCAAAAGAAGTTTCAACTTCTGTGAGTGCAATTGCAAATGAAAAGATAAAAGCTGAGAAAGAAGCCAATACTGGCAAGAAGAAGACAGGTATGTGTTCCACTATTTTTTTCTTAAACTATCAACAGTAAGCCTAGACATTGTGAACTTGGGTTTTTTTTTTTTTTTTTTGTTTTCAAGTCATGGATTTTGAAACATTAGTTAAATGAAATGAAATGAAGGTGTTGGTTCAGAACAGGGAAAATCTTGAGTGTTCTGTTGTACAGGCACCTTCTGCTAAGATTTTGGTATTTGCGGCTCGAGGACCCATATGCAATCCCCAGATACTGAAATCTCACTGATGGTGCCAAGGATTTTTCCTTTTAGGATGTTGATGAATATAGCATATAGCTTTTTAATTCAACTTTTTGTCAATGAATTTGAAACTAACCAGTTGATGGTTTGCATGCTCTGTCCTTGCAGCTGGCAAGAAAAAACAGCTTCATGTTGGCAAGCCCGGCGATGATTTGGAGGGTGATTCCTACGATGCTCTCGATGACTACGACTTTATGTAATCTGTTTGGTTGATAGGCATTACATTTTTGGGGTCTGCATGTTTCATCATAAGCACATTAAACCACCATGATTGATGATGATTGAGTGAAAGCTGTAAACAATGTTGTTAAAGAGGAAAACATTGCGTTTTTTGCCTTTGTTTTTCAACTTGTTCTGTTGAACCCTTGAAAGACATTATTCATATTCGAATCAGGCACTTGTTCCATGCTTCATCTTTCTCAACTCCCCATTGAGCTTTCGTATGAGCTCGTGCATGGCTCATCACCTAATTATCTCATCTTCTCAATTCTCTGTTGAACACTCGGAGCATTTCTGTTTATGCTTGTCTTGCGTTTCGAACCGATGAAAAGCAGCTAAAATGAAACGTATAAAAACTTGTATAATTAAAAAGAAATATCAAATTATATGTCCACTGATTAAAATCATCAAGCCTCGTATCTTATTATAAGTCTCAACATGCATCATCTTCAACCGATGAAAAAACCATTATTACGAGATTGATTTATAAGATAAAAATCTACAGTCATAAATCTATCTCATTCCATCAAATCCAATCTTCCATATAAAACGAGAACGAACAATTCAAGTTATATATAAAAAAATCCCTTAGGGACTAAATCTAGAAACAACTTGTGATCTGAGACCTATTTGATAATTTGCTTGGAACAGCAAATACTTAATATCTCCATCAAATCCAAACCCCAGGCAACCAACCGGCTTCCTTTCCATCAAGCAAAAGATAACCCCCCTGTAACTCTCTCTCTCTCTCTCTCTCTCTCTCTCTCTCTAGAACGTTTTTCGAACCGCGTAAACCGTAAATGGCGGCTCAAGAGCCGGAGGTGATCAACGGAGTGGAACCAAGCAAGAAGAGAGAGGACAAATGCGATCAAGAAATTGATCTGTACACTGTTATCCACCGTGTGATTGTTATGATCTTGTACCCTGATCCAGGAAGCGGTGCATCATCAACTTCTCTGCTGCAGCGGATCAAGATTGTGTTATCGGAGAACTTGCCTTTGCTTGGCGAAGGTTCTAGAAACAGTGGAAAGAAGCTTCTTCAATGGACTCAGCGAGGCAGTCCTTTAAGAGCTCTCCTTGTTATCTCTGTAAGTGTGTAGTTTCACCTTTTTTTTCTCTTTGCATTGATTGGTTGTACTCTCTGTACTCTGTGCTTTGACTTGCTTGTTCGTTACTGAATTTTGAGTGAGATTGCGAGAAATAAACTTTTTTTAGTAGAACTTACTATTTTGAGTTTTGTTTTTTTAATAATATTATATATGTAGTTATGTGGGACTCACCATTCCAACATTAAGCTTTTAAGTTGAAAAAAGTTAAAAAATTTCAACCATTTTAGAGATTTTATTTTTAATTTTCTGAGTAGATTTTGATTTTTTACAATAAATAATTTTGATTTTTTTTTTCACGGGGGAATTGATGTGGCAGCACTCTTGTTGAAGATTTATTGATTATATATTACGTGTTCTCGTTTTTGTGGATTTTTAAAGATATTGGATGTTACAAAATCAGTTAAAATCTTATGACTAATTTGTAGAAAATAAAAATTCCTGCAACATTTTTTTTCCTATTTAATAATTTACCTGATATTGATTGTATTGGACATAGACCTAGTTAGCTTAGTGCAATAAGTGTCGGTAATGAGAATAATATTTTTAAGTTGCTTGGATTGGTCGAATAAGTAGTAAGGACCACAGTTCTGAATTCTATTTGATCTTGATACTTTTCAATCTGGTAACTAGAATTGTGCACCACATTGTTTCTGAGTGTTGACGGGATTCGACTAACCACATGGCGTTATATGATTTAGTGGAGTATGTTGTCTGTACAAGTCAAGCTCTGCCTGCTCGCCTTATCACAGTTCTGAATTCTATTTGATCTTGATACTTTTCAATCTGGTAACTAGAATTGTGCACCACATTGTTTCTGAGTGTTGATGGGATTCGACTAGCCACTTGGCGTTATATGATTTAGTGGAGTATGTTGTCTGTACAAGTCAAGCTCTGCCTGCTCGCCTTATCACAGTTCTGAATTCTATTTGATCTTGATACTTTTCAATCTGGTAACTAGAATTGTGCACCACATTGTTTCTGAGTGTTGATGGGATTCGACTAGCCACTTGGCGTTATATGATTTAGTGGAGTATGTTGTCTGTACAAGTCAAGCTCTGCCTGCTCGCCTTATCACAGTTCTGAATTCTATTTGATCTTGATACTTTTCAATCTGGTAACTAGAATTGTGCACCACATTGTTTCTGAGTGTTGATGGGATTCGACTAGCCACTTGGCGTTATATGATTTAGTGGAGTATGTTGTCTGTACAAGTCAAGCTCTGCCTGCTCGCCTTATCACAGTTCTGAATTCTATTTGATCTTGATACTTTTCAATCTGGTAACTAGAATTGTGCACCACATTGTTTCTGAGTGTTGATGGGATTCGACTAGCCACTTGGCGTTATATGATTTAGTGGAGTATGTTGTCTGTACAAGTCAAGCTCTGCCTGCTCGCCTTATCATTTGATTGGAATTTGAAGGAAGTTAATAAAGTGATCTTTTTTATTAGCAGAAAAGCTAATTGAGGCACTGGCATAATGAGTGATGATTTCTTAGTACAAGGCTGTGATTTCTCATTCCTTTTTTCCCACTTCGCGTTTTTCGTTTGTTTTTTTCAAGATTATTGCAGTTGCATCGTATTAAGTTTGCAGTGCAGCTTATTTTCTTGAGTACTTAAATTTTGTACTGCTGCCTTTCATATTTTGTCTTCAGGACTTCTCATGATTCTGTCTATTTTTCAAACTGTTACAGGTTGGGACTATTGCTCTTCTTTCCTTGACAGGAGTGCTTGTATTTATGCTCTTCTTTCTGGCAGCTACTTTCAATGCTATAGTCATCTCTCTTCTCATGTCCTTGGCAGCTGCAGGAGGCTTCTTGGCTCTGTTCTTTGCCTTTCTAACAGCTATATACATAGGGGCATTATCAGTAGCTGTATTTGTCATTTCCACTGCCACGATTTCGGCAACTGTAGCTGTTCTGATTGTTACAGGTACACAGAATCCAGCTTTCTATCTTTTCTTTGAATTTATACCTAGAAAAATGTTCAGCTTTTCTTCCTTCAATTGGTTAGTGAGTTAAATGTAATGCATCTCAAGTAAAATTTTTTGAGAGTTCATAGTTGATGTAACCCAGTCTGTTATGTGTGATAAATATCTGCAACTCCTTGATTGGAACTTAAAATTTGTTTGAATCAGGTTGGATTGGATTCTTCTGGACTGTCTGGCTGGTGACAAAGAAAAGCATTGGAGTTGCCAAACACTCATTAATAGTGACTGGATCAACAATTTCAGCTTACTCTTCTTCCAGGCATGCTAAGGACCGCAATATTGAACTAAACAAGTTGGAAGCTTGAAGTGTCGTGGTGATCAGATGTTCACTCATGTAAACATCCTCTTATGACCTGGATATCAGTACTTGTTTTTGCTTTCAATAATCTCCCAGGAACTGCTGCAATTGAAGCTTCTATGATCATCGATTGTTGCTTGTGTATAGCCTGGAAGCATATGATAAGATTTTGTAGTGTAGTTTGAAAGCACATATGGTTCATGATGTATGCTATTTTTTTTTTTTTATTATCGGTGGGTGTTCGAGCTAGCTTATGTATGCCTTGACTAGAAATGATATATGCTATTTGCATATATGGGTTGTAGCTTGCGTTACTCGTCAATGACTCTTTTTCCTGCCTCTCCTACTCCCTCATGTAATGTTGCTCTTCATATAGGGAGATGGTATGTGTTCGGAGCACTGGAAACCTGGTAGCTATAGGAGAAATCTCACCTCGCCTGAATATACAAGTCGGATCCCGAGATTGTCTGTTTCGATAATTCTCTAGTGTTGGACAATGTTGCCCTGGGATCCTGCATATGATGTGCTGTGACTTACATAGGATGTGGGAACTGTATTTCTTGCAGTCTTCAAGGATTTAACTTGGAAATGTTAGCCTATAATGCTGGAGATGGGTGGGCTCATTGCAGTTAAAATGTTAGGATTGGGCCTTAATTGCATACGAGGAGAGGGAGAGAGAGAGAGGGCCGGAGAGACTAGGAAAGGGAAGGTCACTTGAAAAAAATCCTTAAAACTCTTATTAATCTCGGGTCTTTCAGTGCATGTGCCTGAAACCTCATGAAAGTTTATCCACAGAAATTATGTATACGAGGAAAGAGAAGAACTTGTTTGGCTTGGTTTCAATTTTAGGCAGATAGGTGAAAAGGATAGTGCACTCAGCTCATAACGATCTTTAGCTCAGTGATTACACCAAGATTGGTGTCTTAAAATTAAAAAGGTTCAGAAATGAAGAGTTTCTTACAAGGCACATCAAACCCTAAATTTGGATATAGCAAGGACCACAACAATGGATTGGTTACTAAATAAGTAATCCGTGGACTTTGTCTTCTTGAGACAGCATTATTTCCCGCTGCTTGGTTCCGATAGAAGTCAGACATCAATGCTAGGAAACAGAAAGGGGTTTTCTTCAAAATCAAAATGATTGCTAGTAATTCCGTCATCAAATTTCAGCTTTACAAGTAATCAAGCAGAAACAAAAGTGGCAGGATGCTTCCTGTTTAGCTAATATTGCCCTAACTTTCTCCATTGAGAACGATAGTTTTGCTTCATTCTATGCCACCGAGATTATAACCAGAACCAGAATAAAACATAGGCTGAAGAAGACGTGATACGTGATCGACACAATGAAATGAATTAATTAGCAGTAAGTACTCCTACTTCCCCTTTCTCCCTTTTCTCTCATTGCTTCTCCTCCTGGTTTCTTGTTTGTTTCCACAAAACACACATTTTCTTCAAGCAAAAAAGACTTAAAATGGCACAGAACTAGAACTAATAATTATGTATCTATGCCTTCCCTCTCATTCATGAAGACCATGAAATTTTACTCAAGGAACTCAATATAAGGAAAAAAGGAAGACAACCATGGTATATAGCAATTGTTTATGCATGATCAGCAATGTTCTTTCCCCGGCCAATCTGGTCTACCTAATGTGAACTCCAAGCTGGGGTTCTTGCAATCCAAACTAGACCCCAAGTAGCTTTTCGGCCGAGTCGAGCCGCTTTCCTGCAGTATTAATTAAGAGAAGTACATGCCACCTCTTGTAAGTAATCAATCAAGCAAATCCATGTAATTAAACTCTTATCCCATATGTTAGATTTCTGGAAAATTTGAAAAATCTTTAAGGAATTCTAGACTTTGGGATGATACCTCCATGAGTTGTCCAGATCTTTGTTGTGACTGGAACGTTCCTTGTCTGTGCCCATCCATGTCATTGGAGTTTGTTTGCGGCCATGCTTCCCTACCACTGAAATGTAACATAATTGAATTAGCTTGAAATTATATTGGCACGGTGCACAGCAATATCTTTGTTCTAGCTAGAGCGGAAAGAATTTTCATCAAGCCATATTAAGCAAAGTCTTTCTCTCATAGGGTTGTCTACAAGCTATATAGCATATAATAAGGAGAAGTTCTTGTCTGTCAATATATGAAAAATGCATCCACTAACATAATTGTTATCATAATTCATCATAAAATTTATTAAACAATGCATATCAATATTATCTATAGCTGCATTTATACCATTGATTTAGCTGAAACTTAAGTATTTTGAATGGTAACATTATCTCTAATTAATTTCAAAGCTAATTAAGAACAACTCAACTTTCATTTTCACTGACATAGAAAGGTTCGATTTCTGTCATTTTCTCTTAACAATAGTCCTATATAAATCACCTTCAACACATGCACGAGGGTTATAGAGGAAAGGATGACGGAAGAAATGTATGTATGGAGACAAAAGCTAAACCCTTGTACCTATGCAATGCATGCCATTTCAATCCATGCCATTGAGTGTTTAAGAAAATGCCTGAAAAGGATGTTACAGGAAGGGACGAAGATGCCTTTGATGAACTGTTCTTCAAAGCTATGACATTTGAGGAAATGTCAGCATAAAAAGTGTAAGTTGCTTCCAATTTAGGTGGCTCTAAAAGCCCTAAAACATTCTCTTTCAGAGGCTAGTATCTAAGATCAGAGGTTTTAAATGCTTAATTTTAAGAATTACTAGTAACCTTACGTTTTCACTTATTGTAACAAGAAATCAAAAGTAATCCTTGATATTTCTATTTTTATTATATCTGTTTTTTCTATGATAGTGTTTAGTATTATAATAATGATTATTTTTTTTAAATTTTTTTTCCTCGAAAATATATTAAATTAACGATAAAAAAATATAAAATAATAATTTTAAACAAAAACTAAAATTAAAACGTGTTCCCAAACACTATCTCAGTATTTATTACAAGTTAGTTTAGGCATCAAATATTATAAAAACATTCTGTGCATGCTGTATATAGTTGCATATTGCAAATTTTCACGTTAATACATGCCCAATGGCCAATACAATTGCACTCTTTAGCATTACAAACAGAATAAAGAACCATAAATATCAATTAAAGGACTATATATAGTGGAAGCAAAAAAACCAGTTGAGAGTAGAAATATCATTTAAATT
>JACEGQ020000232.1:0-17350 GCA_015852605.2 Populus deltoides | reverse complement strand
GGGATTGCATTTTCTGCTGACTTCTATCCGAGATTTTTGATAATGTGATTACAGATTAGTTTCTCTCTTCATTCTCCATTTTTTTCTTAATCAGGTGCCAGTGGACCTTGAAAAGTGGTCTGCATGCTCAAAGCCCAGAACATGTATGTGGATTATCTATAAACAAAAGATAAAGAAAACCTTAAACAACGTTAAGACATGTATGTCGCAAATGTATATTGATAAGGATTTAGCTTTTCTCGAACTGACATTCATGGGACTTCTCATAATTCCTTCGGCTAAGATTTACTGGATTCCAAGTGGTTGGTTTGTAAAGGGGCATTTGTTAAGTTCTTATCATGGTTGAATTTCCAAAACACATTAGAAAGAAAAGTGGTTTGAGCCCTCTTATAAATAAAAAGACATCGTTTAACAAATTTTAAACTTTAAAAAGCCCTATACACTCCTACTCACTAAAAAGCATTTCCTCTACACCAATGTTTCCTAATAAAGAAGTGATGCGCGCTATATGTTCTCAAGTGCACTGCTAACATCATTTCCAATCTGGGTCTGCTTATTATTGCAACCTTTCATCATAACATGTATTTGCTCAATCTACTTTGTTATTTGTCTTATAGTTGTCATGAGAAAGATATTATATGTGATTAGTACTCTTGTTGTGGTTGCTAAAGCCTCCTTGCTTCTTTCTAGTAATTCGTATCTTAGTCTCCAACCGTATGTATTTATCCATTGCTCTTTGCGGCTCCTCTCTCAATATCAGCTTTCGGCTTATTTTAAAGTTAATTTGAACTACTTTTATTTTTAATTTTTTTTATTTTCTCTGATTTTTGTTTATATGGAGGTCTAAAAAGAGGAACACAATAACAATAAGTTAAATTCCACCGAAACAAAATTGTATTTGTTGGTATGATTCATCATTTTCATGTTAATTCTTTTTTTTTCACCTAAAAAATATTTTTTCTTAATGTTATTTATTTAATAAAAAATCAATAAGAAGAATTATAAAAAACAATTTGATGATTGAAATAAAAAATGTCTTATTGATATTTCTTACCATAATATTTTTTTTTCTATATAATAACTTATTGCGTAATTATAAAATCAAGTTTTAATTAAGAAATCTATTATTATGGTAAACTTAACACGCAAAGGTATTGAAAAACATATATCAGAACTATATACGAAGCATATTGTCCAATGAACTTTTAATGTTGCCAAACCCCAGGGACTGGCTAAGTGGGTGCAATGGAGATGACTCCGAACTGGGCTTTAAATCAAACCAGGTGGAAGTTGGTCCAAAGTGTAACCTAATTGACCTAAGCATCAAAACACTAACCCAATTTTCTTACAGTGTACGTTAAAGCCCTTATATATATATATATATATATACAACGATATTTTGGATTGACCCGAGCCAACTTAGTTTCACCTACAAACAAGGTTGTAAATCCACATCAGTTTATTAATTTTATTTTTAATTTTTTTTATTTAATCATATAATAATAAAAATCAACATGCATGACAATAAACCATATAAAAAATACATTTCTAAAAAAAAAACTTTTATGAAAGGGTTAGATAAAAATAATGCTTACTAATGTTATAAAAGAGTGTTATGATTTTACTGAAAATAAAATAAAAATTGAACAGTATTTAAGAAAATAATATCACCCAAATAAATTCCTTAATTAATTTATTTAAATAAATTACAAAATATAATTGAAGAGAAAAAGACAAAGCCAAAAAAGACCAAGCACATGGGCCCTAGGTGGGCTTGAAGGCACGCATGCCTTTTTTGTTTCCATAAAAAAAAAACAAAGAGAAAATGATGCACCATCTATTGTGGAACTCAATACACATCTTACGCTTGTTTAGATTCAGAACCGTCAGTAGTGGCTAAAAAAATCGAATAGGGGTTTATGGATTAAAAAAACTGTCTCTTCAATCCTATTTTCATCTAAACAACCATTTAAAAACAACTTTTAAACCTCAAATAACCTAATTCCCTCAACTCATAACACCCCCTAAATTAGTTTGCAAATACAAAATTAAATTGAAAAGGCTCCAACCTTGATCTATGTTCCTAAGCAAATAAAAGCTCAAGTACACCTCAATGGTACTCATCTTGTTAAGAGGAACACATTGGCGCTAAATTTGTCATTTTATTAAAGAAATCTTGTCAACCATCCATTCTCTCTCCTCGCCATTCTCCAGGGACCCTATCTCATACTCAGGTTGAAGGACTGAGATGTGAACAAAATAAAATTTTGTAGCAAAATGTAAAAATTTCAAACTAAATGAGCAAAAGCAAAACAAAAAAATTCTATTTGGCCAAATTTTTGAAAAGTGCGTTATTAAGCAATTTAGCTTGTATATTTGCCGTTGTCAATTTTGATCCCTTTAGTTTTAATTTTTTTGCAAGCAACAAAACAAATATATGTGTATATATTGCAAAATCAGGTATCAACCTAATGTGGGGATTTTGACACCATGATAACCATATAGAAAACAAATTAAAATAAATTATCAAGTTTTATTCTCAATCAATGCGACGTGAAAGAATAAAATCAAGAAAAAAAATAATGTAAAAAAAATTGAAATTAAAAAAATGATGATCGAATTAAGAAGGTATATAAAGGATTAAAATACTCAACTACATATGCATGGTGTTTCTCCTTCATATGCTACATGACATTATATTGAAAACACCACACCCTTTAGGTTATTGTTTTTGAAAATTTAACTAGACAATTTAAAACTTTTGATCTCTCAAAGCACATACACCATATGGAAGTGAAATCTTATCATGGAGATTGTGCCTCTGGTTAGAGATATACTTCAGTGGTTAGAATCGGAATTTTTTGCTCAAGTTATATTTAATGTATTTAAATTCCATTACTCCACCTGCTTTCGAATTTGATCATGACTTTCTTTATTTAATGGATACTCATTGCATTACACTAAAAAAACTAACTAACTATTTAAATAGCTAAAAAAACCAACCTAGACTTCAACTGATAAAACATGAAAATAAAAAGAAAAAGCAATAAAAATCCTAAACAAATTCAAGAAAATAAATTTATTAGTCTCTGTAATATTTGATTTCTTGAATTAAATAGGAGAAAAACTAAAAAATCATAAAAAAAGAAAATATTTTTCTAAACTAAATAGAATGTGTAATAATTGAAAAAATAATCTATTCCTAAAAATCTCACGCATCAACATACTAGTAAATTACATTGTTCTTAAATCGCAGGGGCTAATACTCAATTTTTTTTGAATATGGTTGTATTGTTAGGGAACAATGCAAACCTATAGGTTGCATTCGTTCCTAACATTCAGGGTCCATGTGGAGTCGTGCATTGTTCAGAACAACACAACTTATAAAATTAAAAAGCTCTTTAAATCTTTCCCCCATTTCGACATTTCACCGTTTCTAATTTATCTCTTCCTCCCCTTACCCACCCCGAGAGCTTTGCATCATTTTGGAGCTAGTTTGTCCTTCCAAACTAAGCTGCATCTCTTCCTTCCTTTGTTTTGTTTGCTTCTTTTTCTTCATGCAAATTGTCACCCCTTTTCTCTTCCTCACCCTTCATCGTAGCCGGTATGCACAGTAACTTTCCCCTTGAACAAATCAAGGTAAATGTTTTATATCTCTTTTTAATTCGTATAATTTGGTTGTTATTTTAGGATTATGTTAGGGTTTATGTGATTATTGTTTGGATTAATTTTGTTGTGTTAGGGGTTAGTTGAGTTTAGATTAATTAGATGTAATTGATGCAAATTGATGCTATAAATTACATCAATTATGTATAAATCGAATCTATTATGCTATATGTTGAATTTTTAGAGTACTTTGGATAGTTGATAATTCCTTTATCAAATTGAGGACATTGATATGAATTGATACGAGTGATACGCTAAATAACATCAATTAAGGTTTCCTATGTTGAATTTTGAGATTAATTGTTATAATTAAGAAAAAAAATCAATTGAAGTAGTTATGTATGACTTGATGTAATTAGGCATGCATTGATGCTATAAACTTCTAATCAAATAGGTATAAATTACATCAATTAGGGTTTTACATTGAATCCTGGGACTAGTGGGAGTGGTTGGCAATTTTGTTTGATTCGAAGCAATTAGGTATGAATTTATGTTACTAGATATCAATGATACCCTATAAATGGAATCGATTAGGAATAAATCACATCAATTAGGGTTTTACATTGAATTTTAGGACTAATTGAGTAATTGGGAATTTTGTTCAATTAACAGCAATTAGGTATAAGTTAATGTATTTGATGCTATCAAATTATATCAATTAGGGTATAAATGTTGAATCTTAGGAGTAATTGAGATAATTAAGAATTTTATCCATTGGAAATAATTAGGTCATGAATTGAAGTGATTTATGCTATAAATCCCCCAGTTGAACTAGTGAGAACTTGTAAAAAATTGATAGAAATAGTTTTGTTGTTTTACATAATATCTTCTAATATGGCATTTTGGTGTCATTATGGTGGTATTATTATTAATGATATAAAAAATAGTATCACTTATAATGAAGGAAGCAATGTGATTACGAATGCTAGTTTAGGGAAATGTCACTAGTCAAACATATACGAGAAATAGTGTGGAACGCAATTGAGTAAAATTATAATGATATTGAAGTTGATTTTACCCGAAGGTTGCTTACCAAGGAATGTCCCGTCAATATGTTATCATGCTCGATTTCCTTGTTATGCCGAATTCCCAGTTATATGCTTGGGTTGACACGTCCAATATGGATCGAGATACATTGAGCTATATTTAAAATAGTCAACCTAAATAATAGAACACTCCTCTTCCACTCATGGAGGTATACTCAAGTCCCAAAATATACTAAAACAAGCGTCAAAAGTCTGTGGTCCATCTAGGACATTTAATGATGTAATTAACTCTAACAGTGATACCCAAAATTCATGGAAAAGAAATGATCTAGGTATGTATGATTGTTCATACATTAATAATACCTTGAACCCTAGTGGGATGAAGAAGATGAGGTTAATACATTAATTTAAATTTGGATTACCACAAGATAAGCATGGGTTAATGAGACCCCTTGTTGCTGAATTCCAGAGGATGGACAGTGGAGTTGATGAAATGCAGTATGTAATAACCGGGATCTTAGTCATAGGACTTCAAAAAGTATTGATTTTGAAGTTTAAAGTAAACTTTTTAGAATAATGTTTAATTTAATTGATATACCAAAAAGGTATCACATTACAAGCAAATTTATTAGAATATATAAAGTTTTGCATTCAACCATAATTTATATAGAATTATAATATGTGAATGCAATTCAAAATATAAATGCAGTATTTGCAATGAGGCACCCATAAAATTCCAATATATTTGAGATCGATCTCAGCAAAGTTGCCCCGGAGAAAATGCTAATATATTCTATTACATATAGCAAGACAAATCCATCAAAAATTTATCGGTAAGAGTTATTTCCATAGTTATAACGCCTAAGCAAAACATTGCTAGCATTAAATCTCTTTCACAATATGGGTTTACTATCTCGGATTATATAGTTTGGTTTATAGTGAAGGATCCTTTCTTTGAAATTCCTCCTAGATTATTCACTCTCTAAGATACAAAACCTGTGTATAGTTGTGCAAATGAGATCATACTATATATTTTGATGATGTTGTAAATACTATTTCAAGAGTTTCCTTGTGGTATTTGGAGATGCAATTGAAGGTTGAGAGGTATTGGGTAGACCACCCATAACTATTGATTGTGGTTGGTTTTACGTGAATAATAAGATATTACCTCCCCCGGGGTGCTTTGGTCAAGAAGAACTACACTATAACTAGAGATGGTTCTTGATTTGCATTCAAAGGACTTATTATTGATATATGTATATATTATCTATATACAAAAAAGAATTAAGAATGTCATGGAAAAGACATGACCCAAACTAGCTGGATTTCCATCGCGATTTTTGCATCACTCTTTGCTAACAACCAACACTAGTTTCAAAGTCTCGCCATCTTTGAAAAAACGCTTTGGAAATGATGCGCTGTGGAAACATCAAAGCGAAAATTGATTTCATAATATGATCAACACATTTAAAAGAGCCTTGGAATAACTAAAGAATGGCTGTGAGTAGGAAACCAGGAAAACCTAAGCATTTTTATATGATATGGGTCAATGACATGGTAATATGACAATTACAATATGTCGGAAATTTTTAATAATGTCTTAAAAAGGTGGATGTGTATTTCTTTTGCTCTAGTCCAACTCCCGGGCCTATGTGAGTAGGTCGGGAAACATTTTGTTTATTGAAAAGCCCAAATGGGCTATTTCATTTCATGTAGTATATTGTTGTCCTAGTCGGATACTGTACCGGGAATCTATAAAAGATCGGAAAAAATAAGATACCCATACAGTAATACCTATTTTCAACATTAAAACGGAATATTTAAAGTCAACATCTCTTTACACCCTAGAAGCATTCAGATGAGAGATTCAATAAATGGCAAACATAGAGAGAAAAATTGCACATATGGTAAACGATTAGTTTTCCATTGGACTTATGTTAGTGCCCTCCTACACGTGTATAGGACCTGGCTGGCAAGCCCAATTTGTTAATCTATCTTTACAACGATTTAGATGTACCAAAATTCACTCTTCTACCCAACATCATACCGAACGGAGAAATCACTATGAAATGAATATATTGTCCTCTTTGAATAAAACCATAAACCCTCGAGATGGAGAACTAATTGGGGTCAAAAGAGATCCACATGGTTACACACCACGATGGATCCAAAAAAGAGTCACAACCCATATAGATAAAGACATAAACCCTACTGAGAGAGTGGAACAAATATAAAATTTCACTCCAATTGGACAACATAAGTGAATACTTGTTATTGGTGTACATTGAATATTTTTATTATTATTATTTGACATTAATGTTGGTTCTTATTGTATTGTATATTATTGTTTGGAGCCGAAATAGAGTTAATGAAATAATTAGGGACGAAATCACATCTTGGCACCACCAATTCCAAGATAGGATGTACATATTGGAGATGGTGTTTTGAGTTCTATAAAGAGTCCTATATATTTGGTGGATTCTATGGTTGGTGTGCCCGAGTAAAGCAGCTTTTATATAACTAGAACCTATAAGATGAGCTGGTTTAATGATTACTAAATGATCATATATCAAGGATACATGGGCGGAAATGTAAATATATATTTCCGGACCGGAATTGAACGTCGTTAAATTCACAATTGTGTTCCATATACCATAATCATACTACTATTTATGAAAGTTTGATTAATTTTGAGGTCGACGATAAAGATCCATTATCGGCAATATAGATTGATGAATCTTAATCCATGTATGGATTATGAGTATCGTATGATAGTTTTATTACATTTACTTTCCCTTTAATATATTAAGCTAGATCATGGCTTGATTGCTAGTGTATTTATCTGAATGATAAGGCTGAGATATGTTACATCTCTAAGATATTGTTGTTCTCTTAGCCTACCTAATAAGCGACGACATGTAATCGCGGTGGGGTCACAGACAAGGAGGAGCTATGTTTGTGATTATTGAGAAACGAACCCTTCAATATACATGAAGAGCGGTACGGGCATCAAGCTGAAATGATCTGGAGAATGTGCTTTTGACCTACCCCTAATAAGACGAACGAGATGTTACATCAATATGCTAAAGCATAAATCATGCACAAGTTTTTAGAGCATCCTATTCATAGTTCTTACCAATCTATACCACCCATATATGTTGATGCATTATAGGCTTTAAACAAGTTTGTGCTTATTTAATGCTTTTACAATTATAATAATTATAACAAAGTGTTTTGATTTATCATATTTGATTTATATGATAACAAGATATTTGAGCTGAGTTTACTAATAGTTTACATGTAATATAGATATGGTCCAATGAGCATTTTATATATTGGGCATCCTTATGTGATGGGCATGCAAATGATAGATGAAATTTTAGGCTACCAATCTCTTTAAAAGCGAGTAATAGATATTCTTAAATAGTTTTTATTAGCACATAAATTATATTTGTTGGAAACTTGTATTAACTTTGTGGGTCCTTTTGGAGTTGTAATGTCGTGTGGTGTGGGACTATGATCTTTAAAATAATCCAACAAATGTCTTGTTGTTTTACCTAATGAGTTAGATAGGTATAATATATCATGTATAAGTTAAAAACTATTTCAAATTCTTTTTTTAGTTATATTATCTTTTACTTCAAATTGTTTAATAACAAAGTACCTTGTTTTGATTTTTTATAAGTTGAATAGACAATTTACTCTCAGGATGATGAGCTCCTAATTTGCTCCTTAAATTTCCCAAGTACTGGTATGGGAGATATATGGTCACCCTTATTTTTGAGGTGGTAGTTGCATTGCTAAAATCATATCATGTCAACAATTTTAGGTTGTACAAGAACATATTCCATTTGATCATCGACTCAATGAACAGTTGGTAAACCATAAAGTCATCATATGAAACCGTTGATAAATGGGTGATAAATATTATCAATGTTATATCTTAAAAAGGAATTCATAAAAAGGTCAAAAATCTTTACGAAGAAGGTGAACCCCTTTATTTTAGTCTGATGTGCACATGGAAGTAGCATATGGATATAACATGTTAATTCATCACACCATAATGATTGTATTTCCTGGGCGTAGATATATGGAGTACAAACCCTATAAACCATAGCATAATACAATGGTATGTCGATGGGTCATTGTTTCTCAAATCAACCTCATTTTAAGCATAATGGCGAAAGTCATAACTCAAAATAGGGTTGTGTCAAAGACACAACCAAAAGATTGATGCCTTCACCCAAGTGCAGAGTGTCGAAGTAATAAATAATTCAGCAAGACCAGTCGAACCACGGGAAGGTTAATTGTATAAATTATAAAGCAACAATAATACAAAACAACGATAGTAACAACAACAACAACAACAACAACAACAACAATAATACTAGTGTAAAAGTATAATACTAAGCCAATAGTAATAGTGATAGTAAAGTAGTAATAATAATAATACCAATGATAATAATAGGATTGAAGAAGAGTAGTTGATGAGAACTTTCGAGATGGAAGATTAACATAAGGATTAAACAATGATGACAACAAATGTCAAGTTTAGAGGATCCACTTAATGGTATTTCAAAACAAGTATAGTATAAAATCTTATTATTCAATTCGAAAACCACACACAAAGAAGGTTTCAAGTAGATTATAAATTGTTAACATGATTACATTAGTTACCTTGACTCGAATAAGTGCTAATACTTGTAAATGTTAAGCAGCATTCACTGATTATAACTTATGTTGACAACAAATCAAGTTCCTTTCATAGCTCAGTGTGGTTATATACCATACGAGTATAGGCTATGAAAGTACTAAATATTTGTTGTACCAAGTGTTATACAACATAAATCTAGATTAACCATTTAACAAGCAAAGTATTAAAAGTGAACAAGATAACAAATATAAAACATGTTAGTATCCAACGTTAAGGTCCATATTAAGTTTATATTATACTTATTCTTATACCATTAGTGTACCCTTATTCACCTTGACATAATTAACTTTAGCTATACATAATGAAAGAAAAACATAAATAAACAAGATAAGAACATAAATGAGAAAGAAGTTAACTAATAAAGAAAGAAAATGAAGGCATAAACAAGAGATATAATATAAACAAAACTTAAGTATTACAAAAAAGACAGCAAAGCAATTAATCTTGATCTGAACCCACATAATATGCCTAAATACATTGCAATGTCTCACTTTATAGGCCAAAATTCAAAACTATTGATTTGTTGACTAAGTGATGAATGGGTGACCACATCTTGACTTAGTGATAATTCTTATCTTCTTGTTCACTTAGCGTAATTGATAACTCATAATTTGAACAGACTTCAATCATGAAAGTTCTAGAAATTGTCTCATCTTTCTACTGTAAATATTGAGATCATTTGGACTTCTAAAGCCCAACACGAATGAGTGTACGGTAGAGGAGAGGGTCCGAACTTCTCTGTTGTTTCACTACAATTTGGACTTGAAAACTGCCTTGTTAAATCTTGGGCTCCACATGAAAGGTTGTAAGGCTATTTCTTTTACCTTTTCATCCATATAAAGTAGACCTAAATCCGAGATCTACAATCTAGATATGACCCGACACGAACAATGTTTTAGTTGGTACTGCACCAACATCTCTTTTCTAAGTTGTACGCGTCTCTTTTGTCCTTTCAATTTCGAATGATTTCAACTCATCAATCAATTCTTTCATTTTATGTGATAGACCCGCATTTAAGATGAACAAGATTACCATAAATTAAAGGTATCTTATACTTATTAGATATGTTATTATAAAACATGCTTTAGTTAAGGAGTTATTGATACTTCATGTGAAAATGATGATATAAAACCTTGATAAAAATGCACTTTTAAGTACTAATCAGTCTTTTGGTTGTCTAACCCCAAGTTGGGTTAGGGTACACCCACACCGATCCCATCGATGGGCCCGGATGTGACCATGCCCGACTCTTTGTTGGGCGCCGACGCGTCCATGCCCGGTCCAATGTTAGGCCCGCACGCGACAATACTTGGGTCCGTAATGTTGGGGTCCCGGCCGACGCATCGGACTCCACGTTAGGCCCGGCACGCGACCATGCCCAACTCGTTGAGCGCGGGCGTGTCCACGCCTGGGCCCCACATGGGCACCCGCGCAACCGCCTCTAACTCACGTTGGACTGGATGCATCCCGCGCTCCGGCCCACGTTGGGCCCGGGCGTGTCCACCCCCCCATGTTGGACTGGGCGTGTCGCCAGCTACATGGTGGACTCGATACATCCGGCGCTTAGTTTTCTCACGAGCTTGCGTGGATTGAGCCAAACATCCCTTAGGTTAGGGTGCATAATCGACGGGTCACTCTACGCTAAGCCCATTACTCTGGTCTAGGTTAGTAATTATGATACCCATCACATCCTATTTAATACAAACAAGCGGCCCATTGCTTATATTAATTAGATGTGATAGCACGACGTTGAGAATAATATTATTTCTTGTTACAAGATTACATCTCTACCCTCCTACATTGTATAGTCAAGTAAGGTAATATAAAAGGAAGCATGAGTATACAAAAGGAGGAGAGATAGTACTAGAACAAAAAACACATCATCGCTTCTTCTTCCTGAATTCTTTCACCTTCTTCCTTCTCCTCTTCTCTATCTTCATAAAAGCTCATTAATACTTCATTAATGCCTTTGGTTACACAAAAAATATTCATGGTATTGACTTGATCTTGGAGGGTCCCCATCAACACCTCGAGGGACTTTGTGCGGTAGTTATTCGGAGTTAGACATTCCCACAGAGAGATTTGCCTAAGGAAAAGCATGTGGTCTTGAAGTGGAGGTCATTGAATTCACCATAAAGTATGTAGGGGATTTCATGAGTAATTCACCCTAGAACATTCCTCTATGATTTTTGTTACCTCATCAGTATGTATTTGTTAGTTTTTTCTTTAACTTATGATAAATCATGAGTTTTATATATTATGAATTGATATGTGTCATTGTTAATGTATTAGCGAAGATTCACATTCCGAGGGGTTAATAAGATGTTATTTACGTTTATGAGAGGCCACTAATGATGCACGACATATCTTTACCACCAATTAGTTCATTACTTGCCACTTTAAACTTGATGCAATTGGAAAGGCTTCATATCTAAATGATATCGTGGCCAAGGACAAGGTACCTTGGTATAAACAATTTGAAGTGAGAAATAAATAACAAATAAGAAATATGAAAAGTGAAATAAAGTAAGTAAAAACATAGACAATCATATTGAATCATTTGTTAGATCTTTTACCATTGCAAAAGACAACAATTCTTTTAGTTTATATTAGCTATTTAATTACGTGCTCGTCACACGGGTTGTATTTTAAAAAAATAATAATATACTACACTTTTTGATCTATTTTCTATCATAAAAATTCAAAAGTAAGTTGAAAGACTTTAATTTAATAAATCAACAATTATCTATAAAAAAATGAACAAAAAAATGATTAACAATAAATAATAATGAAATGGAAAAAATGAGACAAATATAAATCTAGATATTTTGATCTCACAACATGAGACATTTATCTAATTCATTTTATTGAAATTTTTTAATAAATCAAACAATAAAAGAAATAGACGTTACATCAAAATTAATTGAATAAAATAAACAAAAATAATTATGCAAGGATTTAGTATATATTATAAATATTATTTAAAAATAATTTTTTTCTATTTTAAAATAAATTTATCTATATAAAGCATAAAAAATTATAGATTAATCAGAACAATATCTTAAAAATTAATCAAAGTACTTTTGAAAAATATATATTTAGAAAAGCAAAATAAAAATCATAAAGGTGGGATATTAATTGAAACATAAATCAAACAATTATTAAAAAAAGACTTATTAAAAGAAAGTATCAATTAAAATAAAAACTAAAATTAGAATAAAAAATAAGAAAAAAGACAACGATAATCCAAGTGCCCAAGCACGCTTTCAAGAAATAAGAAAAACAAATGACTTCAACTATGACTTCAATCATGTTTAATAAGTTGTTTTATTTTAATTAGACGATAAAAAATAGGCAATGAGATAAAACATAATTTGAAAAAATCAAAAGAATGAGGACCAAATTAAAAGAAGCTAATACACGACAAACTTGAATTGAATGATGAAATTGAAAAATAATAAAAACTTTTAGAAAATTATCAAGGACAAAAATTAGACATTAAAAAGAATGAAGATCAAATTGGAAAAGATAATATCTAAAAATTGGAAGTGAAAGAAAAATTAAAAATAAATACAACTTTTATAAAAAAATCAAGAACAAAAATTAAAAATCAAAAGAATAAGGAATAAAATTGAAATACCAAAAATAAATAGAGTAAACCAGTAATTTTTTTGGAAGAGAAAAAATGCTCACCGATGACTAACCCATCGCCACCGTCAACATACATCATACCAGGAGATAAAGAACATGGAGACACTTTCAATGATACGGTGGAAATGCAGTTTTGATCATTTAAAGGTGCTACTTGTGCTGACCAAATAATGTAGGCACCTCTAACGTCTAACGTGTTGGGGCGTGGGACGATACACATCAATAACTTTTTTTCAATTTAATAATAATTACTCATCCTAAGAAGACCAAATTACCATAAATGGTTTCAGAATTAACAAAAAAAAATGTATAGAAAAGACCAAAAGGCCCTTCGACTAATGACTTATTGTTTTTCTTGATTCCAAGGGTAAATATATTTTTATTGTATTTAAAAAATATTAAGATAAAACACTCTCGATCAAATAACTTTTATTTATTTCTACTGAAGGTAATTTAGTTATATACTATTTTGAAAATTTTCAAAAGATACATGTAACCTGGATAATGTTTTAATAACCATTGGACCATGAAAAAGACCGAACTACCCCTAACTCCAAGACATCTCGGTTTTTTTTTGTGTTTAAGTGTACATTGTTTTTGCTACACCTTTTAGAGTTTTGTAATAAGAAATGGAAAAGATAGTGTCCCTTTATGGATACTATGGATAACAAATACAAGTTCGATGCACATAGACTATTTATACAAGATTGCTATATCATCCAAAAAGTATGGATAATAATTAATATCTAAGGATTGAATTTTACTATATCTACATCTTACATATTATTTAATGATATAAAAAAATTTAAATATTCATATTTTATTTATCAATTCCGATATTCATTTAAGTATTCATAACTTGAGTAATATTTATTAAAGAAAATTACTTTGACTCTCCTAAGATGTGTACAAGATTTCATTTCTTTTTATAGTATCAAAATACATTTACATATCATTGACTCAAACTATGAAAAAAAATTAATAATTTTAAAAAAAAATTATGGAACTAACTCGTTATAATTGAATTTCCATTAAATTGAATTTGAGGACTAAAACAACTATAAATTAAAATTATTACAACAATACCATCAAACTAATAAATAGTGACATGGAATTACACCAAGAACTAAATCTTTCACCATAATCTCCACCTCTCATCATCCACCTCTACTAATCTTCTTTTTCCTTCATATTATACAATACTCTATATGATGTGGGAATCACTTTTTCCCACACAAAATCATTAATAGTTACAATAGTAATCCCTGATGCATTCTCTTTTTGTACTTTTTATTTTTTTCCTTTTTTTTTTTGTCACTTTTTTGTTTTTAATTTAATTTTTGCACTTTTTATTTTTTCACTTTTTCTTTTTTATTTTTTTCAAAATTATCTTTGTCAATTTTAGTTTTTAATATTGAACGATTAAAAATTTTACTTTGTAATTTTTTCCTTTAAAAATCAGTAGAATTCTTTTGTTTTCCACATGGTTTTTTCTATTTTATTCTATTATTTTAAAAAATTTTATTTTTTGATTTTATTTTTTCAATATTAAGCCTGATTGATAATTTAGTTTTGTAATTTTTTTATTTAAAACATTATTGATTGCTACAATTTTTTCCACAAGGTTATTTTTGTTTGTTTGTTTTTTTACTTTCTCCAAAAATTATCTTTTTAAATTTTATATTTTAATATTGAGTCTGGTTAAAATTACGGTTACAATATGTAAAGGAAGCATTGAAGCTTTCCTGCAAATAATTGCAGTGGATTGCTACTGTTTTTTTCCCATAGTTTTTTTTTTTTCTAAAATTGTCTTTGTCAATTTTATTCTTTTGATATTAAGATGGTTAGGAATTACAATTAAGTAATAAGCTAAAGGGTGTGAGGAATTCACTATTCACCCACACGATGCGAATGCAATAGATTACAATAGTAATCCACAAGTACGTCTTTTTTTTTTTTTACATTTTTTCATTTTTTTTTCAGATTTTCCCCTTTTTCTTTTTTTCAACTTTCCCCTTTTTTTGTTTTATTTTGTTAAATTATATTTATCGATTTTACTTTTTAATATTGAGTAGGTTAAAAATTTAGCTGTAATTGTTTTTCTTTAAAATATTGTGAATTTCTCGCGTTTTCCACATGGCTTTTTTTTTTTTATTTTTAAAGTTGAGCTAACCGAGACTTTAGTTTTGTAATTTTTTTCTTTAAAACATTGTTGATTGCTTATAGTGGTGTTTCTCTCTGCATGGTTTTGTTTTTTTTTTTATGATTTTCTCCAAAATTAACTTTTTCGATTTTATTTTTTTAATATTGAGCTGGTGAAAAATTACAATTACATTATGTAGAAAAAACCACTGTAACTTTCCTCGTAAATTGCCTGTGAATTGTCATAGTGTTTTTTCCCACATTGTTTTTTCCAGTTTCTTTTGTGTTTTCTTTTTTGTAATATTTTTTCCCAAAATTATTTTTGTCAATTTTATTTTTTAATATTGAAATGGTTAGAATTTAACTTTGTAATAAAACTTAAAAAATTTTAGCTTTCCTCACAAAACACTATGGATTGCTAGAGTGACTCTCAACATGGTTTTTTTTCTTATGATTTTTCAAAATTATCTTTGCCAATTTTAGTTTTTTAATATTGAGTCGGGTTGAGAATTACAATTACAAGTCATTACAAATAAGGCTAAATCATGTGGGAAGCATCAGAGCTTTCATCACAAAACATTGTGAATTGCTATAATGTTTCCAACATGATTTTTTTTCCCCTGTTTGTTTTTTTTATTTTTTCTAAAATTGTATTTTTGATTTTATTTTTAATATTGAGCTTATTGAGAATTTAACTTTTGTAATTTTTTTTTTAAACATTGTGAATTGTTGCAGTGTTTTTTCCATATGATTTTTTTATAATTTTTTTCAAAATTATCTTTCTCGATTTTTTTAATATTGGAGTTGGTTAAAATTATAATTACAATAAAGCTAAATCATATGGGGAAAGCGTTGTAACTTTTCTCACAAAAAACACTGAATTGCTACAATATTTCTCTAAATGGTTTTTTCTATAATTTTTTCTAAAATTATCTTTGTCGATTTTATTGGAGAAAGTAACCGTAATTTTCCTCATAAAACATTGTCAATTGCTACAACGTTGTTTCTCATGGATTTTTTCCTTCCAAGATTATCTTTGTTTTTTTTTAATGTCAAGTTGGTAGAGAATTTAGCTTTGTAATTTTAAAAAATATGCGTAAAAACAATCATTTTGTTCACATCTCTAAGTTTTTGATCAACAACACAATTTTTTCCCATCATGAAATATTGGCTCTATCATACCTTTAGTTTTTATTACTTATCTAGCGTTGGTTCACAATTATAACATTATCAAATACATTTGTTTTATAAGCTTGTGGCAGCGCGCGGGCATGCCATCTCGTTATTATCTATGCATCGTAGAACATATCCTGGACAAAATGAGCCATTAAACAGGACACAAAATTCAATCAAATTCTTGAATCTTGAAACCCCACCCCAATACACAAAGTTTAATATTGACACCCAATTCTTGATCAAAACTTTAAAAATTAGACATCAAATTTGAATTACTTTTCTCTACCCCTCTTTGCAAGCAGTCCCTCTTGTCCTCTTAGAGAAAATTAATTTAAAAAGGAGTGTAGATGATCTAAGTATAGATTAAAACTCTAAGACTTTCAATCAAATTGATTCAGGGAAGGAAGAAGTTGTGGTTTTGGGAGAAAAGAAAATAATATGTAAAATTTGATGATTGACATGTTGTTTGGATCATTAGGGTAAAGTTATATAGGAGGGTATTTTTCATTTTTTGTTTTATTTTAAATTTTGTATTAATTTAGTATGTAAAGTGTAATTTTTGAAATTATAAAGAGAATGAAATTGTGTCTAAACCTTAAAAATGTCTTTTTCCTATTTATTATTCAATATAAAATAAGGTTATTTAAGAATTGAATTTTGTAATTTTTTAAATTTTTTATATGAGATTTTGTAATCACATGGATTTAATATTATTATTTTTATTTCAACTTTTAACATTAAATCGGTGAAATTAGGTTTATAATTTTTTTTTTTATTTGTTTTTATAGAGTTATCTAAGTCAAGAGTTTGACAAGTTAACTCGGCCTAGATTGAGGTAGTTTTTTTTGTTTTTTAATTTTTTCAATCATATCTTTCAATATTGGGTTAGTTGAGAATTAGATTATATAGTTTTTTTATATGTTTTCTATGAGTTTATCTCGATCTCATGATATGGATCACAAAGTTTAATAGATTACCCAAGTTGACTCCACTTTTTTTTGTTAATTTTTTTGAA
>JACEGQ020000231.1:30000-41549 GCA_015852605.2 Populus deltoides | reverse complement strand
CAGGAAAGGTCAAATTCAGATTTTGACGTAAAATGTGCAACTATCTAGTTTTACAGCAACAGTCATAATTCTCAATCCGACCGTTTGATCGTGCTGAAATTTTACGTGGAGTCTCTTGACATGTTATCCTACTTTGGTTAAAAAGTTCAGGTCAATTTGAGTTAGGGAAGGCATCAAGACATGGGTCAACAGAGGTTGTACGAATTTTGTTATTTACTTCCTTTTGACTTGTGGACTTCATATTTGGCTAGGATTCTTTTCCTGAAAGGATGTGGCAACTTATTTTGGGAATCTTCTACTTCTATAAAGATCTTTAATGGGCTGCAACATAGTTTCCAAGTGTGCCAAGGAATCATAATTATTTCAGAATCCTTCTCTTACAAGGATTCTTTATTCATCCTAGCTACAAAAAGAAAAGAAGACTTCAGAATAAATTCTACCTTCATATCAGATTTCCTAGTCTATTTGGGACTTCTTAATGGTGACAAATCTGATTCTAGCATATTTAGGATAGTAACTTTCGAATTTTTATTATTTTCTTCTTAGTCTTTGGGTTATTATTACTTATTTGGGTCAATTGTAAGTGGGCTTAATATAAGTCCGCCTAAGGGGGGTCCATTAGGGTTTATTTAAGTCTAGAGTTAGTATAAATAAAGGCATAGCCAGATATGTAAGTTAGACAATTCAGATTAATAAAACTTCATGTTTGCCGCACTTTGTGTGTGTGTGTGTGTGTGTTGGTGAGATAATCTCCCTTCCATGGTTCTCTAAAGAACTGAAAAACAACTTATCGAAGAACAACTGTCTTCATGGCGTCATTCTTATACTTCTCATTCATGAATCAATATTCGTTGAGTGGGGGTCTCCGTTTTCAATAGTGCTGGTGCCTAGGTACAAGTTATCTTTGTGTCACACTCCTATCAAACCTGATTTACTTGGCTTTCTGGGAATTGGTGTCTTTGCGTGTGCATTGCGTGACCACGTGATCACGAGGTTTGCATGGCTCCATTAATCAGGTTATATCCTTTTGAATTTTTTGTTTTTGTTGTTTCCGCAAAAATTCCTTAGTGTCCAATTTCTTCTTCTCCTTGAATTTGCAAAAAAAAATAAAATAGTTATTTTGTTTGGTTACTGTCCAAATTATATCAGTAGCATAAAAAAAAGAAAAAGAAAAGAAAAGAAAATTGTTCAAAGAGACGTCTATTGGTTTCTATCGCAGAAAACTAAACAAAGGAAAATTGGACCAAATCAACTCGAAATTAACTCAAATTTGATACTCTTATTACTGGGGTCCTAATCACATCACATATTAAGTTTGGGGTCAATTTCATATTGTTTTCTTTGGGTTTCAATTTCGGGTCTAATCCGGTCTGATTCATAATGTTTTTGTGTCGGTATATCAAACCTTATCATAAATTGATCAAACTTTATATTCTGTCTTATTTGGGTTGATATCGCACTATATTTGAAATTTTAGCTCCATACCTTCAGATTTGATTCTCCTAGCTCATATGGGTCTTCTAAAGGGCAACAAATCTTATATTTAGGATATTAAATTCAGATTTATTATTGTCATTATTATTTTCTTCTTAGTTTAGGGTTTATTTATATTATTTGGGTTTAATTGTAAGTGGGCATCATATAAGACCACATAAGGGGTCCATTAGGTTTTATTTTAGTTTGGAATCACTATAAATAAGGGCATAACAAGACATGTAAGGTTGGACAATTCAGATTAATAAAACTTCTTGTTTGCCGCACTTTGTGTGTGTGTGTGTGTGTGTGTGTTGGTGAGATAATCTCCCTTTCATGGTTCTCTAATGAACTGAAAAATGACTTATCGAAGAACAACTATCTTCGTGGCGTCATCCTTATACTTCTCATTCGCGAATCAATATTCATTGGGTGGGGGTCTCCGTTTCCAATAGTACTGGTGCCTAGGTACAAGTTATCTTTGTGTCACACTCCTATCAAACCTGATTTACTTGGCTTTCCGGGAATTGGTATCTATGCGTGTGGGTTGTGTGACCACGTGATCACGAGGTTCACATCAACATGTCATCCACAAATTGATGGACAAACTGAGGTAGTAAACCAAACTTTATCTTCTTTGTTACGACTTGTTATACATAAGAATTTGAAGAGTTGGGATACTTGTTTGCCTATTGTGGAGTTTGCATTTAATCATAGTGTGCATGGGGATACAAAATTTTCACCATTTGAGGTTGTGTATAGCTTTAATCCTTGTGTTGTTATTGATCATGTTCATATTCCAATTGATGAGAGGACATCTAAAGATGGAATTAGAAAGGCAGAATTGATGAAGAAACTACATGAGCAGGTTCGATTACATATTGAGGAGAAAACAACAAAGTATGCTAAACAAGCTAACAAGGGGCAGAAAATGGTTAGGTTTAAACCTGAAGATCTTGTTTGGATTCATATTAGCAGGGGCAGATTTCCCAGCAAACGTAAGTCCAAGTTGATGCCAAGAGTTGATGGTCCATTTCGGATTACAGAGAAGGTAAATGACAATGCATATAAGGTAGATCTTCCTGGTGATTTCAACGTATCAGCTACTTTTAATATGAAAGACTTGACTCCATACTTGGATGGTATTGACGATACTGATTTGAGGACAAATCATTCTCAACCCGAGGCTAATGATGTGCATCATGGGAATTATAATCCATCTCGTAAAGCCGAACCTAATCTACAAGAAGATTCAGATGGCCCAATAACAAGAACGAGAGCGAAATAACTGCAAAAGGGCCTTGACTAGTCAAATTGGAGTGATTGAAGCTGTTTCGGAGTTAAAAGCTAGCAATCTGTTCGGAATTGGTTGAATGGTTCTTATTTGCCTACAATTGAAACTTGGATATGGGAAAAGCCTTTAATGGTTCTTTTAATGTTGGGCTACTTGAGTTTGGATTGATAATGCAAATAAGTGAAGAAATTGATGTTATTTACTGTCAGAATAGTAAATGAATTTGAACATTATTTTGAAGTCATCAATTGCATGTGAAGACAAGACTAATCTAGGTGGATTTCAAGTTCAGAACGTGATCTTTCTAAATTGTTCAATTATGATTGCATTGGACTTTTGTGCAAGAAGTTATAGCCGTTTTAAATTTGGCCCTTTTATGTTTCAATTAAGGTCAGAAAAGGTATGCTAGTTAAATTTGTCTAGTTACTTTGTCAAAGTCTAATTTTTTGGCTTGACTTCTGTCATGTTGAATTTTCCTAACTATGGAGGGATGTTCCAGTTATAAATATGTAATAAACACTTTTGGCCAAGATTTGAAACTTAATTCAGAGAAATTTAGAATTGTTCTTCCAAATTGATTTTTGTGAAGAACCTTACCTAACTTATCACTCTTCAATCACAAAGAGTGTGGGGTCGAAATCCTAGATTGATCTTTGTGGCGTCTAGATCGAATTATCAAAATATCATTCTAGTTTATCCTCCATCTTATTTACCAACCTATAAATAATCCAGCCTAAACACCAAAAAAAAGACAACCAACCATACCCATCCTTCATCTATTTTTCATCAGATTCATTATTGCTGATTTTCAAATCATTCACGGCACATCAGATTTACCTTACATATAACAAAGAGCTTTATGCCTTGGTAAGAACTTTAGAGACGTGACAGCATTACCTGTGGCCTGAGTTTGTGATACATTCTGATCATGAATCATTGAAGCACTTGAAAGGGCAAGGTAAGTTGAGTAGGAGACATGCCAAATGGGTTGAATTTATTGAAACGTTTTCGTATATGATCAAGTATAAGCAAGGAAAAGAAAACACTATGGTTGATGCACTTTCACGCAGGTATGTTCTTTTATCTACTTTGAAAGCTAGGTTTCTAGGATTTGAACACAAAAGAATTATACAAGGAGGATAGTGATTTTGCTAATGTTTACAATGCTTGCGAAACTTCGGCTTTTAGGAAGTTCTATAGACTTGATGGATATTTGTTTAAAGAGAGTCGTTTGTGTGTTCCATTAACTTCTATGCGTGAATTGCTTGTACGTGAAGCACATGGAGGCGGGTTGATGGGGAATTTTGGTGTTGTTAAGACTTTGGATGTGTTGCATGAATATTTTAATTGGTCTAAAATGAAAAAGATGTGCAATGCATATGTGATAAATTCATAACTTGTAGGAAAGCAAAGTCTAGGACTCAGCCACATGGCTTGTATACCCCTTTACCGGTACCGAATGAACCATGGGTAGACATTTTGATGGACTTCGTCTTAGGTTTACCTAGATCAAAATGGGGTAGGGATTCAATCTTTGTAGTTGTTAATAGGTTTTCAAAGATGGCACACTTCATTCCATGTCATAAAACTGATGATGCAATTAACATTGCTGATTTGTTCTTTAAAGAGATAGTACGGCTTGACGGGGTCCTTAAGAGCATCGTTTCTGATAGAGATGTTAAGTTTCTCGACCATTTTTTGAAGGTGTTGTGGGGAAAATTGGGTACTAAACTATTGTTTTCAACTACTTGTCACCCCCAAACAGATGGCCAAACCGAAGTAGTTAATAGGACCTTAACACAACTTCTACGTGGTGTCATTTAAAAGAACTTAAAGAATTGGGAAGATTGTTTGTCATTTATAAAGTTTGCATATAATTGCAATGTGCATTCTACTACTGAGTTTTCACCATTTGAAATTGTGTATGGATTTAACCCTTTAACTTCAATAGATTTGATTGCTTTGCCTGTTAATGAAATGGTTAGTTTGGATGGTAATCATAAAGCATGGGTGGTGAAGACACTCCATGAGAGTGTGCGGCAACAGATTGAAAAGATAGAGGGGATTTCTGGAGAGATTTCTGGACGATTGGGTTTGAGTGCATATATGCAAGGAGAGATTTCTGGACCATAGGAAATCAAAGCTACAACCACGAGAGATGGGCCATTTCAGATCCTTGAGAGGATCAATGACAATGCTTATAAAGTTGATTTGCCAGGTGAGTATGGTGTTAGTGCTACCTTTAATGTTTCTGATCTTACTCTGTTTGGTGTAGGTAATGATTCAAGGTCAAATCCTTTTGAAGAGAGAGGGGATCTGAGGATCAGTCCAACACCATATGTAATCATGTCAACGACCCTTTGGAGGTGTCAATTAGGCCAATTATAAGAGCTAGGGCAAAGAAGCTTAAAGAAGCATTGAATAGGCTTGTTCATAACATATGAACTATAGTAATATCAAACATTAACCAATTCTCTCATATTAAAAAAATATATAATTTAATAAAATTCAACCATTCTCACGTATTCTCTTAAAATTATTAATTATCACAAATTCTCAAAAAAAATTATCAATTACCAAAATGGACCTAGAGGGGCTTGGGACATTTAAGGAGCATAAAGGACAGCCTTCAATTCATCTAATTCAGGTCCAAAAAAGTCCAATTCGTGTGGAACAAGGGGCTAATGTGTCCGGTCCAATACCAGCCTTATTAGGCTTGTTTTTTTCCTAATGCTATAAGGATAGAAAGTTAGCAATTTATTCTCCTAATTAAGTAAGGAAGTTGGCTAGATCTTATTCCTAAAGTGGGGAGGATTATTTAATGTTTTTCCTAACTTAGGAATGAAAGTAATTAAATCAACAACAAATGAGAAAATTTGTTTTCTTAATTGTCCAACTTAAACAAGGAAATCCAAGCTAATTAAAGACATCAAAGGGGGCAGCAACACAAATTTTTCAAATTAGATTTCTCCTAGTTTATTTAGGACTTCTTAAGGGTGACAAATCTAATTCTAGCATATTTAGGATAGTAATTTTTGAATTTTTATTATTTTTTTGTCTTTGGGTTATTATTACTTATTTGGGTCAATTGTAAGTGGGCTTCATATAAGTCCAACTAAAGGGGGTCCATTAGGGTTTCTTTAAGTCTAGAGTTAGTATAAATAAAGGCATAATCAAACATGTAAGGTTACGTAATTTTCAGATCAATAAACTTCTTTGCCGCTTTTATTGTGTGTTGGTGGGATAGATTTTTCCTTGTTCTCTAAAGGACTGAAAAACAACTTATCGAAGAACAATTGTCTTCATGGTGTCATCCTTATACTTCTCGTTTGCGAATCAATATTCGTTGGGTGGAGGTTTCCATTTTCAATAGTGTTGATGCCTAGGTACAAGTTATCTTTGTGTCACACTTTTATCAAATCTGATTTACTTGGCTTTCTAAGAATTAGTGTCTTTGCGTGACTATATGATCACGAGGTTCGCATCACATTTCCTTCAGCATTCTACGAGTCTGAAAGAATTATTTAACAGCATTGATTACATCTTCCCCAACTATGTGCCACATTCTTTTGAAGAAACTTGCGTTGAAACCATTTGGGCCAGTGGCTTTTGTGTTTTTCAAACTGAACATATATAGCATCCTTAATCTCCTCCCTTGTCTTGGGCTATTAAATTCTGCTACGTTCTGTTTCAATTTAATAGGCGATTCTATCATTTCCTCGTTCACAATCCCAGCCTCCTGTTTCACTCCTAACACACTCTAGAAGTACGCAATTACTTTTGATTTGATAGCTTCATGCCCTTCAACAACGTCCCCATCCTCCCTTGTAACTGAGAGAAGCATATTTATGTTTTTTCTTCCATTTACTAATTTATGAAAGTAGCTAGTATTCTAGTCCCCCAAGCCAAGCCATTATATCCTTGCCTTCTGCATGAAAAAACTCTCTTCAGCCTTGATGGTAGTACAACAACCCTTTCATGCATGCACAAAGTCGGATCTTCATGCGTTGTATGCAGAGGATGTTGAGCCTTAGAATACTTTGGATTTTATAAAAAAAAATAGTAATTTGAATTTCTGTTTAGGATACTTCAAGTATAGTTTAATTGTTTTGAAATAAAAAAATTTAAAAAAATTTAAAACTTTATTAGGATTTTTGCTCAGAATACTTTAAGTACAGTTTAATTATTTTAAAATTTTCAAAATATAAAAACAATTTATTTTTTTTAAATAGAATTTCTGTTTAGGATACTTGAAGGATAATTTAAATATTTTAAAATTAAAAATATAAAAACTTTTGAAAAAAACAATAATGAGTATTTATGTGTAGCATACTTTAAGGATAGTTTAAATGTTTTAAAATTATAAATTATAAAGAAATAATTAGGATTTCTATTCGGAATACTTCAATGATAGTTTGATTGTTTTAAAGTTTTAAAATACAAAACAAATTTATTAAAAATAAATTAGGATTTACGTTTATGATACTTCAATGATAGTTTAAATGTTTTAAAATTATAAAATATTAAAACAATTCACAAAACAATTAATTAAGATTTTGGTGTAGGATACTACAATGATAGTTTAATTGTTTTAAAATATAAAATAATTTTATAAAAACATTACCATTCCTAACTTTCTTCACTTCTCTTATCTTATCTTAACTCCACTCTCGTCCAGATTTGGGTGTTTTTGAGTAGTGGTCGAATGTTCTGATTTGTTTGGTTCCTTGTGTAGCTAGAATGAACTAGGAATCCTTATTAGAAAAGGATTCTGAAACATTAATGAATCCTTGCCACACTTAGAGTTTATATTGCAGCTCATTAAAGATACTTGCAAAACTAAAAAAAAATTCCCAAAACAAACTCTCACATCCTTGTAGAAAAATGATCTTTGCCAAATAGAAAGTCCACATGTCAAAAGAAAGTAAATAACAAAATTAATATATAACATGTTCTAACCTATATCATAAGTCCTTCCCAAACAGCTATTCATCTGACTTAGAACCACAACATAAACCAATACATTTGGAATCTTCTGGTAAAGTTTCAGCTTGATCCAACGGTTAGATTTGGATTTATGCTTAATTACATAAAAATAGACGGTTGAAATTTTACGCCAAAATCCAAATCTGACCTTGCTTGCGCTGTATCACAAGGCTGAATCATATCACTCTTTGCACACAAGTAAAATCATTGGCTTGTTAGTGAAAAATACAGATGTAACCTTACCCTTTCTAGCATAAAAATTGGGTTGTTTCCTTGGTTTTTCCACACAATTCTCATCACCCTTCGAAGCCTAGCAATCTAGTATTCATGGAGTGTAAAAGAACATACCTGCGTAAAAGTGCATCAGCTACGATGTTCTCTTTGCCTTGCTTATACTTTATTACGTAAGGAAAGGTTTCAATGAATTCAACTCATTTTGCATGTCTCTTATTCAACTTACCTTATCCTTTCATATGTTTCTAGGACTCATGATCCGAATGGATTATGAACACTTTTGGCCAAAAGTAATGCTGTCATGTCTCAAATGCTCTTACCAATGCATAGAGTTCTTTATCGTAAGTGGGATAGTTCAAGGTCGCTCCACTTAACTTTTCACTAAAATACGCAATAGGTCTCCGGTCTTGCACCAAAACAACACCTATTCTGATACGATCCAGGAAAGGTCAAATTCAGATTTTGACGTAAAATGTATAACCATCCAGTTTTACAGCAACAGTCATAATTCTCAATCCGACCGTTTGATCGTGCTGAAATTTTACGTGGAGTCTCCTGACATGTTATCCTACTTTGGTTAATGACACGACCAAAAGATTGATGTCTTCTCCCAAGTGTAGAAGTGTCGAAGTAATAAATAACCCGGCAAGACCGGGGTCGAACCACAGGGAGGTTAATTGTATAAATTATAAATAACAGTAACACGATAACAACAACAATAATAGTACTAATACTAATACTAATACTAATACTAATACTAATACTAATATCAATATGAGATTCCAATCAGATTATAAATTGTTAACATGATTACATTAGTTATCTTATTCGAATAATGCTAATACTTGTAAATGTTGTCAGACATTCATGATTATAACTTATGTTAACAACAAATCAAGTTCCTTTCATAGCTCAGGTGTCGGTTATACCATATAGTATGGGCTATGAAAGTGCCAAGTATTTGGTGTACCAAGTGTTATACAACATAAATCTAGATTAACCATTTAACAAGCAAAGTATTAAAAGTGAACAAGATAACAAATATAAAGCATGTTAGTATCCAACATTAAGGTCCATGTTAAGTTTATACTATACTTATTCTTACACCATTAGTGTAACTTTTTCACCTTAACATAATTAACTTAGCTAAACATAATGAAAGAGAGAAACATAAATAAACAAGGAAAGGAAATGAAAAGCATAAGCAAGAGATTAATACAAGCAAAACTTAAGCATTACAAAATATAAAGAAAGAGTAAGAGCATGATCTTGATCTGAACACCAAGATGCCTAAATACATGGCAAATGCCTCCTTTTATAGGTCAAAATTCAGAACTATTGATTTGTTGACTAATTGATGAATGAGTGGCTGCATCTTGACTTGGTGACAATTCTTATCTTCTTGTCTGCCAAAAACGTCATTGATAACGTCATAATTTGAATAGACTTCAATCATGAAAGTTCTAGGAAATTGTCTCATCTTTCTAGGGTAAAATTTTGAGATCATTTGGACTTCTAGAACTTGAGATATGGGCTGAACATTGAACAGTGTCTAGGCTAGCCATTATAACCGAAGGGAACAAAAGAGATTACAATACAATTACATAAGCAAGCGACGAAGGCGACCAGTGTCAGACTTAACCAGCTAAGCCAAGACAAGGAGAACAGCCGAAGAAGAGCAGCTCTTCCAGCCAAGAGGAAATCAGCCAGAATTCAGCAGCTTGACCTTGCAGAACGAAGGAGCCATGCAAACACAGCGCATCCATGAAGGGGTAACGCCAGCCAATCATGCAAAGACACACAGCGATCTACCATGCATAGAGAAGGACGACCTCCCCTGCAGCCAAGACGACATAGACAGCCAAGAAACAGAGGACAGCTGCTCTCCCCTGCAGAATTAGATAACCATGCACTTCCAGCCCCCAATAAAGAGAGACAGCACATGCCAAAACGTGTCATCAGCTCATTCAACCACTAAACCAATCAGCCTTGACAGCACATGTCAAAACGTGACATCTGCTCAAACAACCGACATCCTCTATTCCAGTCAGCCTCAAGCAACCTCTGAGCGCCATGCAAAACAGCCCTCATGCAGAGAGAAGCCAGCACCAAGACAACCTGGACCCACCGATGTCCAACCAACAACAAAGGGCATCCAAAGCCTCACCAGAGGGAACAGGCTCCCGAAAGGAAGGGAAGGATCCCATATACAAAAGCATGAACAGCCCTCATGCAGGGCAGAGAAGAAAAAACCTAGGGGAACATGCCCCCACTAAGCCTATCTAGAAATGCAGTAAGCGGCCAAATCCCTTCAACAGGGCACACCAGGAAACATCCTCCTATTCTGAAGCAAAAGAGCAAAACAGTTTCAAACCAACCCAGCTAGCAAGGCCACAAGCATATCTGGACAACAAAAAAGCCAAATAGCAACAAACAGTAGCAAACAATAAGACCCCACGACAGGGCTTACACTAAACCCGATCAGCAGCCACCAAGCATGCAAACCAACTGCAGAAAACAGAGGCAACAAGCCAATAATAAAAGGCTGGCAAATTCGACAAACAATCTCAACCAGCAAAAACTGCACCAACTATAAGACAGGCCTAAAAAGGCAACAACAATATACAAAAGAAGTAAACCCAGAGTAGACACAAGGATATATTCCTTGGCCTAAATCCACAAGAGTATAATATTTCAAAGAGAGGAAGAGGGGGTGCTGCCCTGAAGTCTGGAGTCAGCCGAGGAGGAGTTTTTGGGAGGTCTTCCACTCCTTCCTAAGGGCACCCCTGATCGTCCAGTGGTAGAGGCAGCTTTACTTCTGGTCAGGTATTGCCTCCGTGGAGGGGATGCTGCGGCAGCTTCATAGCAAGCTTCAGATACATGAACAATCTGAGGAGAGCCAGAAGAAACTTCAGGGGATCCTGGATGCGAAGCCAACTTTGCCCGCTTGTGCATAGAACAGCGTGGACCCTTGTCAACAGCTACAGCCGCCTCAGCTGCCATTGGGTCAATCGATGGTTCACCATGAGGTTCCTCCCTGGGTGACTGTTGTGCAACAGCTTCAGTGTCAGCTGAGGGGTTAGAGCATCCAGAGGGAGCGATGGAGGCGGGGGATGCTTTTTCCGCTTATGACTGGAAGCTGAGTTGCATACTGAAGTGGAGTGTCCCAGTGTTTTGCACTGCTTGCAAAATCTGGGCAGGGATTCATATACCACTACCTGGGCTTTGGAAACACCATTCGGGAGAGTGATATCAATCAGTGATGGTAACTCAGCAAACAAGTCAATCTCAATCAACACTCGGGCATAGGAAAGCCGAGTCATGGAGGATGTTGGAGAATCAGCATGCACTGGTTTCCCAATCACACTGGCTAAGGAAGTTTGAGGCAATAACAGGTCTGTGATGCCTTTAGAGAATCTGGAAATGCCTAGCTTGAGAATCTGGCGCCTGCGGCGTCCGAATTGTAGTCTGGAGAAGCGTCCTCAGCGGCGGACCAGGCCCAAGTCCCCTGGAAAGGGGCGCCGGAGAGGGTGAGAGCCCCGTCGTGGCTGGATCCTGCCGC
>JACEGQ020000231.1:0-25000 GCA_015852605.2 Populus deltoides | reverse complement strand
CTGGCTTAGACAGGGCGATGGCGGACCCACGGGGCGATGTTGGCGGTCGGCAACGGTGCTCCGCCCGGCGATGTTGGCTTGGAATCGGCAAAGCCGTAAATCGCAAGAAAGTCGGCAGACCCGAAGTGCTAACTTTGAGTCTGGACGATTTATGGTCCAGGGCTTGACGAAGGGATTGTTGGTCGGACAAAGGCGGCAGCCATGCCAATAGGGGAAAAATCAGCGGAATGCAGATTTGTGCGATACGCAGTTCGTCGGGAAAATCGACAAAGGCGGATTTTTCGACGCAACATGGGTTGACGCACTTGGTAGCCCGACCATGCGGGAAAATTCATCGAGGGACATGCTTGACGAAACAACACCGGTTCGGGGCATGGCGGCGGTGTTGGAATCGGCCAAAGTGAAAATCGACAAAGTCGGCGGAATCGACGGCCAGTCTTGGCGATGAGTCTGGACGGACTGGATAGTCCAAGGCTCGACAAGAAAGATGCGAGTTTAGACACCGGGCGTGGCGGCCAGCGGAAGGAAGTGTGACCGAATTGGATAGTCCAAGGCTCGACGAAAAAACAAAGAGTTTAGACAACGGCGTGGCGGCCGGCCGGGACGATGTCGGCAGATCGGCAAGGCGATGTCTGCTTTGGCAGCGTTGGTTTAGATGAATTGGCGGCCCGTGAAGCGTCATTCAAATCTCTGCCCTGTCTGCTACAACTACTGACCGGGGGGGGATTAGAGGCCTGCCATGGTGGTGAGGGGCGGCGAAGACCGTGAAAGCAAGAGTTTTTCCGAGGCTGCCGGGAAAAAGGCTCCTCGGGCGGCCGGGTGCGATGACCCGGCGCGTCCTTCAATTCTCTTCCCTATCAACTTGGCTCCCGGCGGATTGGAGGCCTACTGTTACGGGGGGTTAAAATCGCTCGGGGAAGAGCCGAAAAACAATCTTGGTTTGGACACAAGGCGTGTGTTGGAATCGGCGAAATCAGCAAAGTCGGCAGAATCGGCTGACGGTGAGTCTGGACAGACTGGATAGCCCAAGGCTTGACAAAAAAGACCGTTGGTCCGGACATTGGGGCAGCGGCAGCCATGCCAAGAGGGGGGAGAATCGGCGCACGCCAGATTTGTCGCGATTCGGAGTTCGTCGGGGAGAATTGGCAACGCAGATTTTTCGACGAACATGGGCTGGACGATGGACTGTCCAGGCCAGGCAGGAAAATTCGTCCAGGGGACACGCTGACGAAACAGCGCTGGTTTAGACACGGTGGGCGCAGTGTTGGAATCGGCAGAGCCGGCGAAATCGGCAGAATCGGCAGCAGGTGCTGGCAATGAGTCTGGACGATTTATAGTCCAGAGCTTGACGGAAAAGACTGTTGGTCCAGACAATGGGGCAGTGGCAGCGCAGATTTGTGCAGCTGCAGGTTCGTCGGGGAAAATCGGATTTTTCGACGAACACGGGCTGGACGCTGGACTGGCCGGGCCAGGCAGGAAAATTCGTCAAGGGGAAACGCTGACGAAAGCAGGTTCGTCGGGGAAAATCGGCAGCTCAGATTTTTCGACGAACACGGGCTGGACGCTGGACTGGCCGGGCCAGGCAGGAAAATTCGTCAAGGGGAAACGCTGACGAAAACAGGGGATGTCGGGCAAAATCAGTAGCGCAGATTTTTCGACGAACATGGGCTGGACGGTGGACTGGCCGTGCCAGGCAGGAAAATTCATCAAGGGGACACGCTGACGAAAACAGGGGATGTCGGGGAAAATCGACAGCGCAGATTTTTCGACGAACATGGGCTGGACGGATCCGGGCGCCGGGGCAGGAAAATTCGTCAAGGGGAAACACTGCCGAAAGCAGGCTCGTCGGGGAAAATCAGCGGCCTACACGCCAGATGCGGTCGGCACGCCTGTGAGGCTTATGCAGGTCATGGGGTCGCCTTGGCCCGATCTGAAACCTGGACGAGGGACTGTCGACGCCGATTTGGCCGGGCAGTGCGGCTGTCGGGCCCGTGCGGGGGCTGCCGTAGAGACACCCTCGCGGCCCGGCAATAAGACAGTCAACGAAATCCCCGGCGTTGGCGCTCGCACGGTTACGGGCTGGGAGGAAATGGAGGGTTCCAGGGGCTTCCCTAGCCCGGAAAATTCCCGGGAATTTTTCAAAAATCAATCGACCCGCATGGAGGCTAAATGTGGAAAGTTGCGCGGAAAATAATTTTTAAATTATTTTTTAGAAGGGGGTGACAGTTGGGACCTAGTAGTGTCTACCCCTGCCAGAGCTGAAAAAACACCTTCTGCTCTTCAAGGGGCATCTCGGTTCGGCCACTAGGCCGGCGCCCGGGCAGCGCCCGCGAGGTGCCCCAGCAGCATCCAAGATATGGATTCAGTTTACTAACAAATGGTTTAGCATGCTTAACAGTACACAAATTCAGTTTACTAACAAGGGTGGTACTACAAACATTAACACAGCTTCCACTATCTATAATTAAACCACACATCTTGCTTTGTACATAACAACGCGTATGGAAGATGTTCTCCCTTTGTTGATTAGTTTCATCTTCCTTGACTTGAACCTGAAGTGTTTGCCTTATAACCAAGGACTTCGCAACCGGTAATGCTAACTCATCCCCATCACTATCCTCCAATGGTGGCATGCCTTCACAATCAGATCTATCACTTTCAGATTCCATATCACCATTATCTTTAACCATCATGATTCTCTTGTTTGGACACTCTAAAGCATAATGTACATGTCCCTGACACCTGAAACATTTAACATCACAGGTACCTTTAGGTTGAGTTTCAGATTTACCTTTAGCATCAGTAGTGAGATCGCCTTTGGTGGTTCAGTTCTAGAAGGAACAAAGGATCTCGGCCGGACAGTACCTCTCTCTTTAGATTCGGCTTCCAAGATAATGAAGAACCCGAATTAAACGCTGGCTGAGCATGTCCCTTTTGAAGTTGTCTCTCCACCTTTGTCGCCATGTGAACCATGTCCTCTAGCTCCACATAATGCTGTAGCTCAACCACATTGGCAATGTCTCGATTCAATCCATTAAGAAATCTAACCATGGTGGCTTACATGAGTTTACAAGCCTTGGATTCTAACTGAAAACAAAGTATTAATTAAGCCCAAATAAGCCTTAGGTTGTAGCTAACAAAATAAAATAAAGCTCCTAATATTAAATCCATGTTCTACCATGAAAAGAAGAGAAAGAAGTAAAATATTACAGAACTGATTCAGACACCAACACTATTGGAAACGGAAAACCCCCACCCAACAAAGATTGACTCGCGAACAAGTATAAGGATGACGCCACGAAGCCAGTTGTTCTTCGATAAGTCGTTTTCAGTTCTTTAGAGAACCACTTCTTAGTTGCCGCACTTTGTGTGTGTGTGTGTGTGTTGGTGAGATAATCTGAATTGTCTAACTTACATGTCTGGTTATGCCTTTATTTATACTTACTCTATACTTAAATAAACCCTAGTGGCCCACTTACAATTCACCCAAATAAGTAATAATAACTCAAAGACTAAGAAGAAAATAATAAAAATCCAAAAATTACGATCCTAAATATGCTAGAATCAGATTTGTCACTATTAAGATGTCACAATAGACTAGGAAATCTGATCTCAAGGTAGAATTAATTCTAAAGTCTTCTAGCTAGGATGAATACGGAATCCTTAGAAGAAAAGGATTCTGAAATATTTATGAATCCCACACTTGAAAACTATGTTGCAGCCCATTAAAGATCTTTGTAGAACTAGGAGATTCTCAAAACAAGCTGTCACATCCTTTTAGGAATGGAATCCTAGCCAAATAGAAAGTCCACAAGTCAAAAAGAAATAAATAACAAAATTTATACTACCTCTGTTGACCTGAAATGTTAACCCAATGTAAGACAACATGTCATGAGACTCCATAAAAACTTTCAGCCCGATCCAATAGTCGGATTGAGAATTATGATTGTTGTCGTAAAACTACCTAGTTGTGCATTTTACATCAAAATCCGAATTTGATCTTGCTTGGATCGTATCATTATGATCGGGCTAATAATTATGATTATTACCGTAAAACTGCCTAGTTGCACATTTTATATCAAAATCTGAATTTGACCTTACCTGGATCGTATCACTATGCATGGGCAGTAAATAAAGTTAATTTGGAGTGTATTTTGAGTTTGGTTTGGTCCTTATTACTAAATATGGGTTTAGGTCACATGGGGTTCAAAGTTGGCTTGGGTTAGTCAAGATGTTGAGACTGGATCATATTTGTTTGATGTTGATTTTCTAATTCTACAAGGACTTAAATCAACAAAATATTCTTCTAAAATTCAAGAAAATTTAATTTATTATTTTTTCTATTATTTAGGAGAATATTTATCAATATAGCAGAAAGTTTTCTAGTCAACAGATCTGATTTCCTAAGCTAGGAAGGATTAATTAATGATTCTTCTAATATAGTTTGGAAACAAAATTCGCAAGTATAAAAGATGACATTTTCTTCATTAATTGTTCACGTAAAACAAGGAAACCAAGTACAATCAGACAGGAAAACTTTAGAATTTGGGTCAATTTGGTAAGTGGGCTCAAATTAGCCTATATATGGGGATCTATTAGTAAGCCCAAACCTTGATCCAAAGCAGTCTTGAATTCTAACTGTTCTTGAATTCTAACTGTTGTTGCTGCCCATTTTTTAATTATGATACTTTAATGATAGTTTAAATGTTTTAAAACAAAAAAAATAGAAATTTGTTTTTTTAAAAAAATTAATTAGGATTTCTGTTTACGATAGTTCAATGATAGTTTAATTTTTTTAAAATATAAAAAATAATTTTAAAAAATAATAATTAGGATTTCTATTTAGGATACTTCAATGATTGTTTAAATATTTTAAAATATTTAAATAAAAAACAATTATGTATATAAAAAAGTAATTCGAATTTCTATTTAGGATACTTAAAGGATAGTTTAAATGTTTTAAAATTTTAAATTTTAAATTTTTTTATAAAAAATAATAGCTAGGATTTCTTTTTAGGATGATACTTCAAGGATACTTTAAATGTTTCAAAATTATAAAATGTAAAACAATTTTTTTTAAAAAAAGAGTAATTAGAATTTCTTTTCGGATACTTGATGAATGGTTTAAATGTTTCAAAATTATAAATATAAAGCAAATTGATAAAAACAATAACGAGTATTTCTTTTTATGATAATTCAAGGATAGTTTAAATGTTTTAAAATTATAAATTATGAAAATAATTTATAAAAATAATTAATCAAGATTTCTATTTAGATACTTCAAGGATAATATAAATTTTTTAAAATTTTAAAATTTAAAAGCAATTTATAAAACAAATAATGAGGATTTTTGTTTACGTATATTTCAATAGTATTTTTAAAAGTATAAAATAAAAAAATTATAAGAAAAGTAATTAAAAGTTTTGTTTAGGATACATGATGGTTTTAATTTTTTAAAATTATAAATATAAAAACAATTGATAAAAAAATAATGAGTATTTCTGTTTAGATACTTTATTATAAATATAAAAACAATTGACAAAAATTCTAAATTATAAAAAGTTTATAAAAAAAAATAATTAGGATTTATTCTCAAGATACTTCAATGATAGTTTAATTGTTTTAAATTTATAAAATATAAAATAAATTTATAAAAATTAATTAGGATTTTTGTTTAGGATATTTTAAGGATATTTTAATTGTTTTAAAATTTTAAAATTTAAAATCAATTTATAATAAAAATAATTAGGATTTCCGTTTATGATATTTCAATGATTGTTTAAATGTTTTAAAATTATAAAATATAAAACAAATTTATATAAAAAAAAAGTAATTTGAATTTCTATTTAAGATAATTGAAGGATGGTTTAAATGTTTTAAAATTATAAATATAAAAATAATTGATAAAAAAACATTAATGAATATTTCTGTTTAGTATACTTCAAGGATAGTTTAAATGTTTTAAAATTATAAAATATAAAAATAATTTATACAAAATAGCAATTAGGATGAGAACTTTGAGATGGAAGATTAATGTAAAGATTAAACAATGATAAAAACAAATGTCAAGGTTAGAGGGTTCACTAATAGTATTAGAGATAAGTAAAGTATAAACTCTTTATAAATTATCAACATAATCATATTAATCATCTTATTTACGTAACACCATACTTATAAATTTTATCAAGCATTCATGATGCTAACTTATGTTGACAACAAATCAAGTTCCTCTCATAATAACGATGTCGGTAAAAACTATGAAGGATCAAGTATTTGATGTACCAAGTGTTATACAACACAAATCTAGATTAACCATTTAACAAGCAAGGTATTAAGGATTAATAAGATAAAAATGATAAGACATGTTAATAGCATACTTGTTTAGGATTTAAGCATTGAAGTCCATGTTGAGTTCATATTATACTTATTCTAACACCATTAGTGAAACCTTGTCACCTTGACATAATTAACTTAGCTAGACATAATAAAGAAGAAGAACGTAAATAAACAAGATAAGAACATAAACATGATATAAGTTAACTAAGTATAGTAAAGGAAATGAAAAGTATGAACAAGAGATTAATGAAAATAACTTAAGCATTACAACAATAAAGAGAGAGCAAGAACATGATCTTGATTTTAGAACCAAGCTTCTCAAATGAATGGCAAATGCCTCTTTTTATAGGCTAAAATTCAGAACTATTCATTTGGTAATTGATTATTGATGTAGTGGCCAACTATTGATTTAGTGGACTTGGTGGACAGTAGCACTCAAGCACTTTGGCTGGATGAAATGACATTGCTCCATTCAGAATTTGGCAAAGTGTTCCTCATGAAAGTTGTTGGAAATCATCTTATCTTGTCACCTATAACATTTCAGAGCATTTGGATCACTAGAGCTCGAGATATGGCTAAAATACTGAGTAGTGCTGTTGGTGGACGTGGTGGATAGACCTCAAGCTCTTGTCTGGATGAAATGTCATTGTTACCATCCGAATTTGAGAAAATATTCTTCATGAAAGTTGCTGGAAATGGTCTTTTCCTTCCACCCACCAAATGTCACGTCATTTGGCCTTCTAGAACTCCAGATATGGGTAAAATTCTAAGCAGTGTTTGGGCTGGATTATAGGACAGATTCTGACTTCTCTTTTGTGGCCAAACTTTGAATTTGAAAACGGCAGATTTGGGTCTTACACTATTCATGAACATTGTAGGCCTATTTCTTAGCTTTCCATCCATATAAATTAAGCTGAAATCCAAGATCTACAGCTCCAGATATGACCCAATAACTGAACAGTGTTCCAATTTGAATTGAATCGGTATCTCCTTTCTAATCTTAGCCGTTTCTTTGTCCTTTCACTTTCAATAGTTAATCACATCAATCAATCCTTTGAATTGTGAGATATGCCTGCATTTAAAATGAACATTTACCATAAATTAAAGCTATCTTATATTATCAGATCTGTTATTATAAAACATGCTCTAGTTAAGGAGTTATTGATACTTCAAGTGCAAAATGATGATATAAAACCTTGATAAAAATGCACTTTTAAGTACTAATCAGAGTCCAAGATTTAACAAGACCGTTTTCAAGTCCAAATTGTAGCAACAACAAAGAAGTCTGAATATGTCCTGCAGCCCAGACAATATTCAGTGTTCAGCCCATATCTCGAGTTCTAGAAGTCGAAATGATCTCAAATTTTACCCTGCAAAGATGAGACAATTCCCTAGAACTTTCATGATTGAAGTCTGTTCAAATTATGACGTTATCAATGATGTTTTTGGCAGACAAGAAGATAAGAATTGTCACCAAGTTAAGATGTGGCCACCAATTCATCAATTAGTCAACAAATCAATAGTTCCGAATTTTGACCTATAAAAGGAGGCATTTGCCATGTATTTAGGTATCTTGGTGTTCACATCAAGATCATGCTCTTGCTCTTTCTTTATATTTTGTAATGTTTAAGTTTTGCTTATATTAATCTCTTGCTTATGCTTTTTCATTTCCTTTCCTTGTTTATTTATGTTTCTTTCTTTCATTATGTTTGGCTAAGTTAATTATGTCAATGTGAAAAGGTTACACTAATGGTGTAAGAATAAGTATACTATAAACTTAACATCGACCTTAATGTTGGATACTAACATGCTTTATATTTGTTATCTTGTTCACTTTTAATACTTTGCTTGTTAAATGATTAATCTAGATTTATATTGTATAATACTTGGCACAACAAATACTTGGCACTTTCATAGCCCATACTATATGGTATAACCGACACCTGAGCTATGAAAGGAACTTGATTTGTTGTTAACATAAGTTATAATCATGAATGCCTGACAACATTTACAAGTATTAGCATTATTCGAATAAGATAACTAATGTAATCATGTTAACAATTTATAATCTGATTGGAATCTCCTTTGTATTTTTCAATTCCATCTCTTAAAATTTAATTTTTATATTAATTTTGGTCCTTATTTTTATAATTGCTATTTGCTTTTTCCTTACCATTTTTTTATTGAAATTTTTTATCTATCAAATTTGGTCCTTATTCTTTTGATTGTTACTTATTTTATTTGAAATAATTTATGAAATGTTAATTATTATTATTTTAATTTATTCACCTTTTATTTTTTTTTTAATTTTTTAGATTTGATCTCTATTATTTTGATTATTATTTATTTTATTTGAGATAATTTATGAAATTATATTTTTTTTCAATTTCATTCTCATTCAACTTTTTAATTTGTAAGATTTGTTCTTTATTGTTTTAATAAACTTGAGAAAAATAAAACATTAATAAGTTATTTTCCAGCTCATTTTCCATGACATAACCAAACACTGGGAAGTGTTTTCCAACTTATTTTCCACTACACTACCAAACATCAAAAAATACTTTCCCGGAATTCACTTTCCTGGAATTCACTTTCTCCGGAATTCACTTTCCAAAAGGAAACTACTTTCCAGCAAACAAACAGGGCCTAAGCTTCTAGATAATGGAATCATTTATCCTATTTCTGACAGCAAATGGGTAAGTCCTACCCAAGTTGTACCCAAGAATTCTGGAGTCACTGTGATAACAAATGAGAAAAATGAGTTAATTCAAACTAGGAATATTACTGGTTGGCGCATGTGCATTGACTATAGGAAACTTAATTCAATGACTAGAAAATATCATTTTCCTTTACCTTTCATGGATCAAATCCTAGAAAGAGTTGCAGGTCATGAATTTTATTATTTCTTAGATGACTATTCAGGTTATAACCAAATTGAAATTGCATTGGAAGATCAAAAGAAGACTACTTTCACATGTCCATTTGGTACTTTTGCATATCGAAGGATGCCTTTTGGATTATGTAATGCACCAGCCATGTTTCAAAGATGCATGCTCAGTATATTTAGTGATATGGTTGAACGCTTTCTTGAAATTTTTATGGATGATTTTTCTGTTTTTGGCGATTCATTTGATGATTGTTTGACTAACTTAGAAAAGGTTTTGAGCAGGGTGAAGAGAAGAATCTTGTACTGAATTGGGAAAAATGTCACTTTATGGTAACAAACGGCATTGTACTTGGTCACATTGTTTTATCAAAAGATTGAGGTTGACAAATCTAAAATCGAGTTAATTGCTAACTTGCCAACACCAAAATCTGTTAAAGATGTTAGATCATTCTTAGGACATGCTGGTTTTTATAGAAGGTTCATCAAAGATTTTAGTGTGATATCTAAGCCCTTGAGTAACCTTCTAACAAAGGATAATATTTTTGAATGGACTGAACATTGTGAAGAATCCTTTGTTAAACTTAAAAATTTGCTTATTTCCGCTCCTGTCATTTAACCTCTTGATTGGTCATTACCTTTTGAAATAATGTGTGACGCTAGTGATTATGTCGTGGGTGTTGTCTTGGGACAAAGAAAAGATAAGAAACCCTATGTGATTTACTATGCAAGTAAAATTTTGAATAGTGCTCAAATGAATTACACCACCACTGAAAAAGAATTACTTGCAGTAATATTTGCATATGAAGGTCTTATCTTGTTGGCTCACCTGTTGTTGTTTTTAGTGATCATGCAGCATTGAAATATCTTCTTTCTAAGAAAGATTATAAGGCTAGATTGGTTCGGTGGATTTTGTTACTTCAAGAATTTGATATCACAATCAAAGACAAGAAAGGCACCGAAAATGTTGTCGCAGATCACTTGTCAAGATCGACAACAGATTCGAGATCTGACATCACACCAATCGATGACTACTTTCCTGACGAATCTTTATTTTCTGTCTCTACAATGCCTTGTATGCTAATATTGTTAATTTTCTTGTTTCAAAACAATTGCCGGCTCATTGGAGTACCCAAGACAAAAGAAAGTTCCTAAACAGAAATTCTAATTACTTTTTTTGGGTAAATTGTTTTTATATTTAAAAATTTTGAAACAATTAAACTATCCTTGAAGTATCATTAACAGAAATTCTTATTGATGTTTTTTTTTTTAATTTTAAAACAATTAAACTATCTTTAAAGTATCCTTAAGGGAAATTTTGATTAATTCTTTTATAATATGTTTTTATATTTTATAATTTTAAAATATTTAAACTATACTTGAAGAATCCTAAACAGAAATCATCATTACTTTTTTTTTTATCAATTGGTTTTATATTTTATAAAATTAAAACATTTAAACTATCCTTAAAGTAATATAAATAGAAATTCTAATTAATTTTTTAAAAAATAATTTTTAGTTTTATAAAACAATGCATTTAAATTATCCTTAAAATATCATAAACAGAATTCCTAATTCCCTTTCTTATTTAATATTTTATAATTTTATAATTTTAAAACATTTAAACTATCTTTGATGTATCCTATACATAAATTCTAATTCCTTGTTTTTATAAATTGATTTTATATTTTATAATTCTAAAACATTTAAATTATTCTTAAAGTATCCTAAACAGAAATTCTTATTTTTTTTTACAAATTATTTTTATATTTCAAAACAATTAAACTATCATTGAAGTATCATAAACAGGAAGTCTAACTAATTTTTTTATAAATTGTTTTTAAATTTTATAATTTTAAAACATTTAAATTATCCTTAAAGTATCCTAAAGAGAAATTCTTATTATTTTTTTATAAATTATATTCATATTTTAAAATAATTAAACTATCATTGAAGTATCCTAAACACAAAGTCTAACTAATTATTTTTATATTTTATAATTTTAAAATTTTTAAACTATCATTAAAGTATCATAAAAAAGAAATCCCAATTATATTTTTTCAAAAATTATTTTTATCATTTATAATTTCAAAACATTTAAACTATCCTTAAAGTATCATAAATAGAGATCATAATTATATTTTTTTAAAATATTTTTATATTTTTTAAATTTAAAATATTTAAACTATCCTTGACGTATGCTAAACAGAAATCCTGATTATTTTTTTATAAATTTTTTTATAATTTAAAATTTTAAAACTTTTCATCTTTCCTTGAAATATTTTAAACAGAAATTCAAATTACGCAAAGACATCAATTCCCAGAAAACCAAGTAAATCAGGTTTGATAGGAGTGTGACACAAAGATAACTTGTACCTAGGCACCAGCACTCTTGGAGACGGAAACCCCCACCCAAGAAATATTGATTTGTGAATGAAAAGTATAAGGATGACGTCACGAAGTCAGTTCTTCGATAAGTCATTTTTCAGTTCTTTAGAGAATCAAAGAAGGGAGATTAGATTATCTTACCAACATGCAACAAGTGCAGCAAAAGAAGTTTATTGATTTGAAAATTACATCACCTTACATATCTGGTTATGCTCTTATTTATACTGACTTCAAAATAAAATAAACCATAATGGATCTTTATATGAGGTCCACTTACAATTAAACCCAAATATAACCCAAAATATAAAGAAACAAAAATAACATAAAGTCTGGTATTGTTTTGCCACATATAACTTGAGAAAATAAAACCTAATTAATCTGATTTGGTTTCCTTGTTGCCACCCCTTTCTTTTCCTTAATTAAATTAGATTTCATTGTATAACTTGGACAAATAACAAAGCAAATTTTCTCGTTTGTTGCTGATTTAATTACTTTCCTTCCTAGGTTAGGAAAAGCACTAAATAATCCACTCCTCTTTAGGAACAAGAGTTGGTCATCTTCCTTACTTAATTAGGAGAATAAATTGCTGATTTTCTATCCTTGTATCTCTATAACCCACCGTTGTATCTCTATATCCTAGGCACCAGTACTATTGGAAACGGAGACCCCCACCCAACGAATATTGATTCGCGAACGAGAAGTATAAGGATGACGCCACGAAGATAGTTGTTCTTCGATAAGTCATTTTTCAGTTCATTAGAGAACCATGAAAGGGAGATTATCTCACCAACACACACACACACACACAAAGTGCGGCAAACAAGAAGTTTTATTAATCTGAATTGTCCAACCTTACATGTTTTGTTATGCCCTTATTTATAGTGATTCCAAACTAAAATAAAACCTAATGGACCCCTTATGTGGTCTTGTATGATGCCCACTTACAATTAAACCCAAATAATATAAATAAACCCTAAACTAAGAAGAAAATAATAATAACAATAATAAATCTGAATTTAATATCCTAAATATAATAGGATCAGATTTGTTGCCCTTTAGAAGACCCTTATGAGCTAGGAGAATCAAATCTGAAGGTAGTTTTAATTCTGAAATCTTCTTTTCTTTTTTTTATAGCTAGGTTGAATAAGGAATTCTTGTAAGAAAAGGATTCTGAAACATTTATGAATCCTTGCCACACTTGTAAACTATGTTGTAGCCCATTAAAGATCTTTGTAGAATTAGACGATTCCCAAAATAAACTGCCACATCCTTTTAGAAAAAAAATCCTAGTCAAATAGGAAGTCCACAAGTCAAAAGGAAGTAAATAACAAAATTTGTACAGCCTCTGTTGACCCGTGTTTCGATGCCTTCCTGGAATCCGATTGAACTGAAATTCTAAACCATTATAGGAAAATATGTCAGGAGACTCCATGTAAAATTTCAACTGGATCCAACGGTCGGATTGATAATTATGGTATTCTTTGTAAGAAACTGGATAGCTGCACATTTTACATCAAAATTCGAATTTGACCTTGGCTGGATCATATCACAGGTCATACTAAAAAGTAACTTCATTCCAAGCTTCCTCCAAAGAGTCTTCCAAAAGTGGCTTAAGAACTTTGTATCACAATCAGAGACAATGCTTTTAGGAACTCCATGCAAACAAACAATCTCTTGAGTCTAGAGTTAGTATAAATAAAGGCATAACCAGACATGTAAGTTAGACAATTCAGATTAATAAAACTTCTTGTTGGCCACACTTTGTACAATGCCTGGTAGTTTAAATCTCAAGAGTCAGTATAAAAAGGCCATAATCAGACATGTAGGGTTATGCAATCTTGAGATTAATAAGACTTCTTTGATGCACTTTGTTGTGTAAGTTGGTGAGATATTCTCCCTTGGTTTCCTAAAGAATTGGTAACGACTTAACGAAGAACAACTGGCTTCGTGGCGTCATCCTTATACTTGTTCATGAATCAATATTCGTTGGGTGTGGGTTATCGTTTCCAATAATGCTGGTGTCTAGATACAAGTTATCTTTGTGTAACACTCCTATAAACCTCATTTACTTGGCTTCCTGGGAATTAGTGTCTTTGCATGTGCATTGCTTGATTGCATGTTCAAAAGGTTCGCATCAGCCATTCATTTTTCAAAAAGAGATAAGATCTTAGGATAACCATTCTTTATATGCCAACAAAAAAATCTAAAATTGTATCATAGCACTTGAATGACATACCTTTGAATTTACATCTCAATGATTTAATTTCTAAGGGAGGTATATCTCAAATTAACAACTTGTCATCCATTAGGAGGAAATTAGGGTTTTTTTTCTATATTTTCTAATTTTATTTAGTCCCTAAACTCTTGAAACTTTTCAGTTAATCCTTAATTAAACATAATCTGTGGGAATCCATTTAATTTCACCCTTAATTTAGTCAATTAATTTATGAAACTTCAAAATTGGTTCCAGAGAAGTAAATAGCGCATTATCAACCCTTAATTTTACTATTTATCCCACCAACACACAATAAGGGTTCTTGCAATTTAACCCTTGATTTCATCCAATTAAGCTTGTAGAGATTAAATAGCGCATTGTCTTGAAAGCGAGGGCTCAAAAGTGCACTCAGAAGAAGAATGCCCAAAATGTTATTTGAAAGAGATAGGGCTAAACAAAGCACTACCTAGGAGGTGAGGGCTAAAGAACTAGTTGAAATAGATAGGGTTAATTAGATCACTACTTGGGAAGCAAGGTGATCCAAACCTCATGATTACATGGGCACGCAACTCATAATTAAGATTGAGATTTGATACCGGAAAGCCAAAATATGTCTGATAAGAGTGTGACATAATAAAAACCTTCCTCATGACACTAACATTATTGGAATGAAGCCAAATGAAACCATGAAGCTACTTAATCTTTGATAAGTCAGATTCAATTCGTTCAAGAACTGAAAAATGTATGTGAACTTCAAGCTTCATGAAAAAAGGAGGTACACCACCAAAAGAATGAAAGACGAAGAAAAGTCATTGTGGTTATCATTCAAGAGTATATACGCGAGTGGTTAGTACGGTGTACTTATTTGAAATTCTTATCAACCATTACTTTCATACAATGTTGTTGAAGAAAGGTTTTAGCAATAAAGGAACTTAGAAGGCCTAAACAAGAGGCTAATAAAGTGTACTAATCCTATTCAAGATTTGAGGGCGAATCTTCTTGAGGAGGGAGGGAATGATATGGTTCAAGTTTAGCCTTGGATTCCTTATAGTAAGCATTTAGTTAAATGGTTTGCTAGAGCTGCTGTGTTCTTTTCTGGCTTGTTTCTGTTTCTTGTCCTTTCGCTAGCTTTGGTTTGTAACGAGCTTTCAGCTAATAACTCCAAGACCAGTTGATCTTAGGGCATTAGGTGTTGAGACAACCCTACAAGCTTAGTAACTCGGGCTGCAGATACTGATACGTAAACAGTGCAATGTTTGATTCCCTTAAGCTTTTCTCCTTAACCCATGTAACAAGTTTTGGGCCAATAGCTCCCAAGTCAGCTGACTTTAGGGTATTAGGTGTTAAAACACCCTTTTGGGCTTAATTGCTTAGGTTAGGGAGGCTTCGAAACCAAACTTATTTATGTTTTTATTATCATTATTTTCTTTTTGTTTTTTTTTGTTTTTTTTTTTTTGCAAATTATAGACTATCCCTTAGTTATTATTACCTTTAACAAAAGAACAAAAATAATGTAATAATCCAATGTGCAACCCACGATCATATGTTAAAGTGTGTGTGTGAAAATAAAGGTTTAAGAATACTTGTTAAATGAGTATATTAGCAGAATCAAGTGATTATAATGCGAGAGTTTGTAAACCTGAATATTTCAAGAAGTATTCTAATAGGCCTTGTTATGAATATTGCAAATAACCATTGAAAAATATTTACTAAGATGCGTCTCAAGAGTCACTAAAATTCCTCCTTACTCTTCCATCCTAGTAATAACAGTTTTGTCAAATGGCTTTAATAATAGCAAAAACAGTTAGTAAGTTAGTTTTTTTTTTTTTTAATGTCAACTGCTACCCTCTCCCCTCAACCAGAACGAGGCATTGTACTCAATGTCATAAGATAGAAAGATAGATTATAGAAGACATCACCTGAAACAACAAACACTGATAAACCTAAAACACGCTTAAACAAATATAAGAAACAACAGAACAAAATAATATGCTAATAATAAAACCAAAAGACACGAGGATTCACAAACGAAGGCTCAAATCCAATCTAAGCTATTTACGGCTTTGCTTAGTTGACCAATTTATACGACTCATGGAGGGATCAAGTACAGGGATGAAAGGTTGTAGTTGGTCAATCAATTGTTCAGTAGTAGCAGCAGAGATTATGATTTGTCGTGCTGAAGATGTTAGAAATTCCTGTTCCACAGCTTGATCAAGAAAAGACAACAAATTATCATAAAAACCATTAACATTGAGCAAACCTATAGGTTTGTGGTGAATGTGAAGTTGGGCCCAAGAGGAAATATAAAAGATCTCTTCCAATGTGCCCAGACCACCTGGTTAGGCAATGAAGGCGTCAGCATGGTTAAACATTGTATTTATTTGATCAAACATTGTCGAGACACTTCTATATTTGTTAAATGTATGGGTTGAGTAGAAATGAAGGGAAGGAAGAGAAAATTTTATAGATGAGAAATTGAAGATACAATTATACCACTTATATGAAGGCCAGCTGGAGTCTCACACACACTCTCTCTCTTTATTTATTTATTTATTTTGAAAAAGCATGTGTATGTACAGGTAGTTGTGATTATGGCTCACATCTTTCCTTGGTTTTACGTCCAAGAACGGCTTAAACGCCCTCTATGGGTCGGGGATAGGCTTCCCATCCAGTTTTCTTAAAAACTAGTAAACAGGGTCTTTTATAGTCAGATTCCCAAGACTAAGCCGATCATGTTCTTTATGGAATTGTGGCCATAAATCATGAATTGCACAATGCACATCTCCACTAGGATGCGTCTCAAGGGTCAATAGAAGATTATCAAAAGACCCCTTACTCAGGCCATCCTTAATGAATTGTATTTTATCTTCATGATTTATAGATATCATTCCTAAAGAACGACATGTTGCATTACAAGTCCATCTGGCACATCTATGACAGACTTTTAGTCGTTTTGAACGATGTTTCTTTATAAAAGTGCTTTTACCTGTTCCAGGCATGTATGAGATGAAAGACTTGGAGGACTCACCTGATAATCGGACCTTTGCTTCAATAAGCCAACGAATATCTTCAGGAATTCCATGATTTATTAACAACCTCAATCATGCACACCTAGCACGGTAAAGTTTTGTAATCGCATTCTGAGACAGAGCAGAAAAGTACTTTTTCAATTTTTCAAGAGTGGTGTCCATTTTCAAATGAGAATTGGAGAAGAGATTCAAAGAAGAGATAAAGAGCAAAGAATTGCACAAATATATAAAAATATCAGTTATTATGAGAAACTAAAAGAATCGACTGAAGTCACGGAGTACCGTTATCCGCCATTTGACCGGGGTGAGAGAGACTAGCAAAACAAAATTCACACCAAAACAAAACACAAAACAATGTGAGAAATTCATTTTATGGAGGTCATCTTTTCCATTATATATCATTATTTATAATCTTGGTTTCCATCACTCATTGAAATATTACCACTTTCAGTCTTACGTTTACATGAGGGTTTACGCATCTGTATATTTAAATTATAAATTTCTAGGGTTTCACAATTTCACTGGAAATAGTTTCAAATTGATCATGAACTAATTTTTCAATAAAGTCCACTTCCTGTAAATCATTATTATCTCCAGGTTACATGCAAATGTTGAAAATATTCATCTCCAATGTCATGTTTCCAAATGATAACTTCATCAATCCATTCTTACAATTAATCAATGCATTAGAAGTTGCAAGAAACGGACATCCTAAAATAACAGGAATTGAATTACACGCTTCAACAGGTTGTGTATCCAAGACAATAAAATCCACAGGATAAATGAATTTATCAACTTGTACTAACACGTCTTCAAATATTCCTCTAGGCACTTTTATAGATCTATCAGCAAGTAAAAGAGTTACAGAAGTTAGTTTTAACTCACCTAGATTGAGACTCTGAAAGACTGAATATGGAAGTAAATTTACACTAGCTCTAAGATCAAGTAAAGCTCTTTCAATTTTATGTTCTCCAATAAAGCAAGAAATTGTAGGACAACCAGGGTCTTTATATTTCAACGCATTATTGCTCTGAAGAATGACACTTACTTGTTCGGCTAAAAAGACTTTCTTTTTCACATTCAGTTTTCTCTTCACAGTACACAGATCTTTTAAAAATTTAGCATAAGAAGGTACTTGTTTAATAGCATCTAACAAAGGAATATTGATCCTTACCTGTTTGAAAATTTCAAAGATTTCAGAGTTGTGATTGACTTTCCTTTGTTTGGTCATGGCATGAGGAAATGGAGATGCTGGCGGGAAATCAATCTTTTCTTTGCAATGTTCAGATTCAACCCCTTCCTTATCCTCGGGGATTAACTCATCTTTCTCACAAGGTTCGAGAGTGGGTTTTTCAATAACCTTACCACTGCGAAGAGTGATGACTGATTTGACTTGATCCATATGTTGGCTTACAGAACTACTTGCGTTTGTATTGTATTGCCCATTGGGATTTTGCTGTGGTTGAGATGGAAACTTACCTTTTTCTTGAAAACTAAGAGCAGATGTGAATTTTGCAAGAGCATCTTTTAGATCTGCCATGGTTTGAGAGTTGATTGTCTCCTGCTTTTCAATGAATGCATGCAATGTTTCCTCAAGATTTCTTCTAGGAGGTGGAGCATAAGGAGGCGCATATCCATAAGAATTTTGGAAATTATGGGGTGTTTGAAACGGTGGCTGTGAAGTTTGTGGATTATTGTTACCACTCTTCCAACTGAAATTTGGGTGATTTCTCCAACTAGGGTTATATGTTTGCGAATATGGGTTATGACTGGACCTTTGAAAACTGTTTAAAACATGGGCTTGTTCATGGAGGCATTCCTTGAAAAAAGGCAAAGTTGGACGGTCATTGGTTGTATGTTCATTCGTTTCACAGATTTGACACACAATGTCTTGAACAGATTTTAATTGACCATTTTTTTTAAATTCAAGTGCCTCAACTTTTCTAGCTAAATATGCAAATTTTGCTTGGAGGTCATGATCTTCCCTAAGGTTGTACATACCTCCACTAGATGTATGAAGTTGAGTTTTACCTGGTGCCTCATAACTGCCTGTAGTGTCCTAATTTAGAGAATTTTCAGCTAGCAAGTGTAGGTACTCCATTGCTTTATCAAGGTCTTTATTTTCAAAAGTTCCGTTGCACATCAATTCCACCATTTGCCTATCTTTAGGTGTTAACCCTTCATAAAAATGTGAAACCAATCTCCATGTTTCAAAACCATGATGAGGGCAAGTATTAAGCAAATCTCAATACCCATCCCAACATTGATAACATGTTTCTCCTGGTTTTTGAGTGAAAGTGGTAATTTGTCATTTGAAAGAGTTTGTTCTGTGAGATGGAAAAAACTTCTTTAAAAATTGTTGTTGCATTTCATCCCAAGCACGAATGGATCTTGACCTAAGATTTTGTAGCCATGTTTTAACTTTATCTTTTAATGAAAAATGAAAAAGCTTTAATCTGATGGTGTTCATGCTACAATTTAAGTCATTATAGGTATTACAGACTTCTTTAAATTCTCTTAAATGCAAGTATGGATTTTCTAGATCTAAGCCATGAAAAGAAGGTAAAAGTTGAATAATGCTTGGCTTAAAATTAAAGTGAGATGCATCAGGAGGGAAAACTATACATGAGGGTGCACTTGTTTTTGTTGGATTCATGTGGTCTCTTAGTGTTCTAACTCGATTATTATTATTATTCTCATTATGAAGTGATTGGTTATCTTCTTCAGCCATATTTTCTGAAAATAATGAGGATACCCTACAAAGTCTACCACTTAATGTACGTGACCAAACTCTCATGCACGTGTAGAAAGAGCATAAAAGGAAGAAGAAAACAAGAGAAAAAGAAACAAAACAAAGGTTAGATACAAGAGAAGTGAAAAATAAAAAATATTATAATTTATACAAGAATTTACCTCCCAAAGAATAACTAACAAAAAAACTTGACACGATCAAAGAGTTGATATCTTATCCCAAGTGAAGGAGTGTCACAGTAATAAATAACCCGGCAAGACCGGGATCGAACCACAGGGAGGTGGACTATATAAATTATAATAATAATAATAATAACAATAATAAGAACAACAACAACAACAACAACAACAACAATGATGATGATGGTGATTTAAAGAGGACCTTGAGATATAAGATTATTAAAGAAGATTAAACAATGATAAAAACAAATGTCAAGGTTAGAGGGTTCACTAATAGTATTAGAGATAAGTAAAATATAAACTCGTTATAAATTATCAACATGATCATATTAATCATCTTATTTACATAATACCATACTTACAAATTTTATCAAGCATTCATGATGCTAACTTATGTTGACAACAAATCAAGTTCCTCTCATAATAACGATGTCACAAAACTATGAAGGATCAAGTATTTGATGTACCAAGTGTTATACAACACAAATCTAGATTAACCATTTAACAAGCAAGGTATTAAGGATTGATAAGATAAAAAAAGATAAGACATGTTAATAGCAAATTGTTTAGGATTTAAGCATTGAAGTCCATGTTGAGTTCATATTATACTTATTCTAACACCATTAGTGAAACCTTGTCACCTTGACATAATTAACTTAGCTAGACATAATAAAGAAGAATAACATAAATAAATAAGCTAAGAACATAGTTAACTAAGTATAGTAAAGGAAATGAAAAGCATAAACAAGAGATTAATGAAAATAAAACTTAAGCATTACAATAATAAAGAGAGAGCAAGAACATGATCTTGATCTTAGAACCAAATTGCTAAATGAATGGCAAATGCCTCCTTTTATAGGCTAAAATTCAGAATTATTCATTTGGTAATTGATTATTGATGTAATGGCCAACTATTGATTTAGTGGACTTGGTGGACAGCAGCACTCAAGCACTTGGCTGGATGAAATGACATTGATCCATTCAGAATTTGGCAAAGTGTTCTTCATGCACGTTGTTGGCAATCATCTTATCTTTCCACCCATAAACTTTCAGAGCATTTGGATCACTAGAGCTCGAGATATGGCTAAAATACTGAGTAGTGTTGTTGGTGGACGTGGTGGATAGACCTCAAGCTCTTGTCTGGACGAAATGTCGTTGTTACCATCAGAATTTGAACAGGGCGTCTTCATGAAAGTTGTTGGAAATTATCGTTTCCTTCCACCCACCAAATTTCATGTCATTTGGCCTTCTAAAACTCCATATATGGGTAAAATTCTAAGCAGTGTTTGACTTGGATTACAGGACAAATTCTGACTGCTCTTTTGTGGCCAAACTTTGAATTTGAAAACGGCAGATTTGGGTCTTACACTATTCATGAACATCGTAAGCCTATTTCTTAGCTTTCCATCCATATAAATTAAGCTGAAATCCAAGATCTAAAGCTCCATATATGACCCAATAACTGAACAGTGTTCCAATTTGAATTGAATCGGCATCTCCTTTCTAAGCTTAGCCGTTTCTTTGTCCTTTCACTTTCAATAGTTAATCACATCAATCAATCCTTTGAATTGTGAGATATGCCTGCATTTAAAATGAACATTTACCATAAATTAAAGCTATCTTATATTATCAGATCTGTTATTATAAATCATGTTCTAGTTAAGGAGTTATTGATACTTCAAGTGCAAAATGATGATATAAAACCTTGATAAAAATGCACTTTTAAGTACTAATCACTAACCATCCAGCCTATAGAAGAAATCTTGAGGAGATGAAGAAGCTTCAAAGACAAGTAGATGAGTTGATGATGAAGGGGTACATTCGTGAGAGTATGAGCCCTTGTGTTGTGCTAGTGTTACTTGTTCCAAAAAATATGGGACTTGGAGGATGTATGTTGATTGTCACACCATCAACAACATAACAATAATGTATAGACATCCTATCCCTAGGCTTGATGACATGTTAGATGAGTTGTGTACTTTGATGACATCCTAATGTATAGCAAGAACTTGAATAAGCATTTTGATCATTTTGTAATGTACTTAGTGTATTGCGTGATGATAAATTGTATGTTAATCTTAGTAATTGTACCTTTTGTAGAAGGTTTGTAAAGGACTTTGATACTATTGCATCATCTTTAACTAAAATTGATAAAAAGTATGTTGAATTTAGATAGAATGATGAACATGATAAAGTTATTAATTTATTAAAAGATAAAGTTTGTTCGGAGCCTGTTTTAGCTTTGCTAGACTTTATAAAAGCTTTTGAAGTTGAATGTGATGCTTCATGTATAAGTAGAGGAACTGTGTTGATGTAGCATATAACGCCATTACATATTTCAGTGAGAAACTTAATAGGGTAGCCTTGAATGGTAAGTTGAATAGGAGCTCTATTCCTTGGTAAGAACTTTAGAGACATATGACAACATTACTTGTGGCCAAGGAGTTCATGATATATTCAGATTATAAATCATTGAAGCACTTGAAAGGGTAAGGTAAGTTGAATAGAAGACATGCTAAATGGGTTGAATTTATTGAAACCTTTTCGTATGTCATTAAGTATAAGTAAGGTAAAGAAAACATTGTGGTTGATGCACTTTCGTGTAAGTATGTTTTTTTTTTTATCTACTATAGATGCTAGATTTCTAGGATTTGAACACATAAAATAATTAATTGTACAAGGATGATAGTGATTTTGCTAATGTTTAGAATGCTTGTGAAACTTCAGGTTTTGGGAAGTTCTATAGACTTGATGGATATCTGTTTAAAAAGAATTATTTTTCTATTGTTCCATTAAGTTCTATGTGTGAATTACTTATACGTGAAGCACATGGTGGCAAGTTAATAGGGCATTTTAGTGTTGTTTAAGACTTTGGATGTGTTGCATGAGCATTTTTATTGGCCTAAAATGAAAAAGGATGTGCAAGGCATAAATGATAAATATACCTTGTAGGAAAGCAAAGTCTAGGACTTAACCACATGGCTTATATATCCCTTTGCCTATACCTAAAGAATCATGGTAGACATTTCAATGGATTTTATATTAGGTTTGCTTAGGTCAAAACGGGATAGGGACTCAATCTTTATAATTGTTGATAGAGTTTCAATGATGACACACTTTATTTCATGTTATAAAATCGATGATGCCACTAATGTTGCTGATTTGTTTAGAGAGATAGTACGGCTTTATGGGGTCCCTAGAAGCATTGTTTCTGATAGAGATGTTAAGTTCTTTAACTATTTATGAAAGGTGTTATAGGGATAATTAGGTACTAAACTATTGTTTTCAACTACCTATCATCCTTATGCAGATGGACAAACCAAATTAGTTAATAGGACCTTAACACAACTTTTGTGTGCTGTAAGCTGATCTCGAGCGACGCGACCTCCACCTGACCGAGTGGCGATTCCACATCTACTCCAAGGAAAACGGCGTCCGGAAACTCCTGTAAAGATTTGAGGGAGATCCAACGGTCGGATCCAAAGCTATGGCCGTTTCAAACCCGTAAGCTGATCTCGAGCGACGCGACGTCCACCTGACCGAGTGGCGATTCCACATCTACTCCAAGGAAAACGGCGTCCGGAAACTCCTGTAAAGATTTGAGGGCGATCCAACGGTCGGATCAAAAGTTATGGCCGTTTCAAACCCGTAAGCTGATCTCGAGCGACGCGACCTCCACCTGACCGAGTGGCGATTCCACATCTACTCCAAGGAAAACGGCGTCCGGAAACTCCTGTAAAGATTTGAGGGAGATCCAACGGTCGGATCCAAAGCTATGGCCGTTTCAAACCCGTAAGCTGATCTCGAGCGACGCGACCTCCACCTGACCGAGTGGCGATTCCACATCTACTCCAAGGAAAACGGCGTCCGGAAACTCCTGTAAAGATTTGAGGGAGATCCAACGGTCGGATCCAAAGCTATGGCCGTTTCAAACCCGTAAGCTGATCTCGAGCGACGCGACCTCCACCTGACCGAGTGGCGATTCCACATCTAGTCCAAGGAAAACGGCGTCCGGAAACTCCTGTAAAGATTTGAGGGAGATCCAACGGTCGGATCCAAAGTTATGGCCCTCTCAAACCCGTAAGCTGATCTCGAGCGACGCGACCTCCACCTGACCGAGTGGCGATTCCACATCTACTCCAAGGAAAACGGCGTCCGGAAACTCCTGTAAAGATTTGAGGGAGATCCAACGGTCGGATCAAAAGTTATGGCCGTTTCAAACCCGTAAGCTGATCTCGAGCGACGCGACCTCCACCTGACCGAGTGGCGATTCCACATCTAGTCCAAGGAAAACATCGTCCAGAAACTCAGTAAAGATTTGAGGGAGATCCAACGGTCGGATCCAAAGTTATGGCCCTTTCAAACCCGTACGCTGATCTCGAGCGACGCGACCTCCACCTGACCGAGTGGCGATTCCACATCTAGTCCAAGGAAAACGGCGTCCGGAAACTCCTGTAAAGATTTGAGGGAGATCCAACGATCGGATCCAAAGTTATGGCTGTTTCAAACCCGTACGCTGATCTCGAGCGACGCGACCTCCACCTGCACGAGTGGCGATTCCACATCTACTCCAAGGAAAACGGCGTCCGGAAACTCCTGTAAAGATTTGAGGGAGATCCAACGGTCGGATCCAAAGTTATGGCCGTTTCAAACCCGTAAGCTGATCTCGAGCGACGCGACCTCCACCTGACCGAGTGGCGATTCCACATCTAGTCCAAGGAAAACGTCGTCCGGAAACTCCTGTAAAGATTTGAGGGCTATCCAACGGTCGGATCCAAAGTTATGGTTCTCTCAAACCCGTAAGCTGATCTCGAGCGACGCGACCTCCACCTGACCGAGTGGCGATTCCACATCTACTCCAAGGAAAACGGCGTCCGGAAACTCCTGTAAAGATTTGAGGGAGATCCAACGGTCGGATCAAAAGTTATGGCCGTTTCAAACCCGTAAGCTGATCTCGAGCGACGCGACCTCCACCTGACCGAGTGGCGATTCCACATCTAGTCCAAGGAAAACATCGTCCAGAAACTCAGTAAAGATTTGAGGGAGATCCAACGGTCGGATCCAAAGTTATGGCCCTTTCAAACCCGTACGCTGATCTCGAGCGACGCGACCTCCACCTGACCGAGTGGCGATTCCACATCTACTCCAAGGAAAACGGCGTCCGGAAACTCCTGTAAAGATTTGAGGGCGATCCAACGGTCGGATCAAAAGTTATGG